>PVJC01004525.1:0-63438 GCA_004026665.1 Murina feae
AAAAAAAAAAAAAAAAAAAAAAAAAAAAAAAAAAAAAAAAAAAAAAAAAAAAAAAAAAAAAAAAAAAAAAAAAAAAAAAAAAAAAAAAAAAAAAAAAAAAAAAAAAAAAAAAAAAAAAAAAAAAAAAAAAAAAAAAAAAAAAAAAAAAAAAAAAAAAAAAAAAAAAAAAAAAAAAAAAAAAAAAAAAAAAAAAAGAATCTAAATAGCCACAACAAGCCATAGAAAGAAGAACAAAGTAGGTGAGATCTCAATACCAGATATCAAGCTATATTACAAAGCCACTATTCTTAAAACTGCCTGGTACTGGCACAAGAACAGACATATAGATCAATTCAATAGAATAGAGAACCCAGAAATCAACCCAAACCACTAAACTCAATTAATATTTGACAAAGGAGGCATAAACATACAATGGAGTCAAGACAGTCTCTTCAATAAATGGTAATGGGAAAATTGGACAGATATATGCAAAAAAATGAAACTAGACCACCAACTTACACCATACACAAAAATAAACTCAAAATGGATAAAGGACTTAAACGTTAGATGAGAAACCATAAAAATACTAGAGGAATCCACAGGCAGAAAAATCTTAGACATATGCCGAAGCAATTTCTTCACTGATATTGCTCATAGGGCAATGGAAACTAAAGAGAAAATAAACAAATGAGTCTACATCAAAATAAAAAGCTTTTGCACAACAAAAGAAACCATCAACAAAACAACAAGAAAGCCCACTGCATAGGAGAACATTTTTGCAAATGTTATCACTGATAAAGGTTTAATCTCCAACATGTACAGGGAACTCATACAACTTAATAAAAGGAAGATAAATGATCCAATAAAAAAATGGGCAATGGACTTAAATAGATACTTTTCAAAAGAAGACAGAAGGAAGGCCAAGAGACATATGAAAACATACTCAAAGACACTAATTATCCAAGAGATGCAAATCAAAATGACAATGCCATACCATCTCACACCTGTCAGAATGGCAATCATCAACAAATCAACAAACGACAACTGCTGGCAAGAATGCAGAGAAAAAGGAACCCTCGTGCACTGCTGGTGGGAATGCAGAATGGTGCAACCACTGTGGAGAACAGTATGGAGTTTCCTCAAAAAAATAAAAATGGAACTTCCATTTGACCCAGTGATCCTACTTCTAGAAATATATCCCAAGAAACTACAAACACCAATCTGAAAAGATATATGCACCCCTATGCTCATAGCAGCACAATTCACCATAGCTAAGATTTGGAAACAGCCTAAGTGCCCATTGGCAGATGAGTGGATTATAAAACTGTGGTACCTCTACACAATGGAATACTATCTACTCTAATAAAAGCGTAATATTGAAATTAATCATTTCTCTGGGAAGCCTAAGCCACGCCCACCAGCCAAAGTCACGCCCACCAGCCTATCAGAGTGGCTGTATGCAAATTAATCTAGCCAAGATGGAGGCCAGCAGCCATGGAGAGAGCAGCGGCGGGTGAGGCATGGGAAGCAGCGAGCAGCAGCGTGGGCGGGGTGGGTGGTGGAGGGTGCCTTGAGGGCAGTGGCAGCGGCGGGTCTGAAGTTCGTGGGGACCTGGTCTGTGGGGCAGGTCAGCCCTGCATCCCAGCTGCTGTGAGCCCCCAGTTGGCTGATGCTGCTCCCTGCTGCTGGGGAAGGTGGCAGGCGGGGACCCGGCCTACAGGGGAGGGCAGTTGGGGATGACCAGGCTGGCAGAGGAGGGCTGTTGGTGGGGATCCAGGCCTGCAGGGGAGGATATTTGGGGTGGACCCAGGCTTGTAGATGAGGGAAGTTAAGATGGACCCAGGCCTGCAGTGAGGGCAGCTGAGGGGAGACCCAGGCCTGCATGGAAGGCAGTTGTGAGGGACCCAGGCCTGCAGGGGAGAGCTGTTGGTGGGGATCCAGGCCTGCAGGGAAGGACAGTTGGGGGGGGGGCATCCTGGCATGGGGAGGGCAGTTAGGGGCAATCAGGCCAGCACATGAGCAGTTAGGCGTTCATCAGGCTGGCAGGGGAGTGGTAAGAGGAAATCGGCAGGCAAGAGTTTGGAAGCCAGCAGTCCTGGATTATGAAAGGGACGTCCAACTGCCCTCAAGGGGTCCCTGATTGGAAAGGGTGCAGGTTGGTCTGAGGGACAACACCACCACCACCCACCCCCACTCTGTGCACGAATTTTGTGCACCGGGCCTCTAGTGCTGCTATAAAAAGAAGGAATTCTTACCATTTGCAGCAGCATGGATGGAACTGGAGAGCATTATGCTAAGTGAAATAAGCTTGGCAATGAAAGAAAAATACCACATGATCTCACTCATTTATGAAAAATAAAGAATATTATAACCTGATGAACGAAAAGATAGATACAGAGGCAGTAAAGCATCGAACAGGCTGTCAAATTACAGCAGGAAGGCTGAGGAGTGTTGGGGAGGGGAGTAAAGATCAACCAAAGGACTTGTATACATGCATATAAGCACAACCAATGGACACAAGACACTGGGGGTGGGGGGATGAGGGCTTGCGACAGGGGCTAGGTGAGACTGGGGAAAGGTCAATGTGGGGGGAAAGGAGATATATGTTCTACTATGTGTAATACTTTAAACAATAAAAAAAAAGAAAATTGTAAAATGTTATTAAATGACGTAGACAGAAGTCATTTTTTATCCTTGAACACTTAATATATTTTTTTGTTTTTGTTTTAAATTTATCTTTATTGTTGGAAGTATTACAAATGTCCCTTTTTTTCTCTATTGACTCCCTTCCCATAGGCTTTCAAGGCACTATTGTGTGTCCATAGGTTAGTTCTTTGATATTGTTTTTGATCCAAAGTTGAGAACACTTAATATTAAAATGTCAAATCTCTTCAAACTAATAGGAGTATTTAGTCCTAGTATAAAGATAGTGTTTCAATTCTGGGGAATAAGTATAGTTTACATACTTAATAATGTTAGAACATTGTATTTCGAACATTCCTAAAACAAAAGTCATTTCCTATCCTTTGATTAATCTTTATTACCTCAAGAATAAGCTCTTTTTTTCTAGTATGAAACAGCATACTAGATATCATATGTATTTTGTCTACCCAGCACCTTTTTGGATACTATCATTATAGAAACGGTTTCTTCTCATCCTGGTTGCGGGGGAGGAGGTTGCACACAAACTACCCTGGGTGACTTGGGATCCTTTTGTGGAAACTGATAGAAAGTTTCTCTCCTTCTTTGTCTCTATAGCACAAAAGGTCTTTTGAGATTGTAGTTGTTAAAGCCATTCTTGCCTCTGAAAGATCCTGGCTAGGACCCCTCCCTTGCCACTGGAAGCGACAGCAACCCCAATCAACCACAGGAGGCGTTCTTGCTGCAAATAGCATAAGGTTTTTTATTCCAGCATGCTGGGACTCAGTCCACCACTCTCGCAGGAGCAGAGAAGCCAAGTCCCGATCAGCAAATTTTACAAGCTTATAAAGGCAAAAATCACAAGATAGGGAGGGGGTAGCAGGCATAGCAGGGGCTTTCCAGATAAGCGAGGGTACACAAGGAACTTTGGTTCATTAATCAACAAACAGGGAGGATCGGCAGTAGAACATCAAGGACAGCAGTAAAACTTGTGCTAAAACCTTTTCTCAGAACTGGGTTGTCTGTTCCGGCCCGGGTCTATCTCCTGGAACAGTTAGAAAGGTCACATTCCCAAACCATGGGCCCCAAAGAGGGGGGTGAGCAGGCACCCTTTTTTTAAGTTTTTATATTCTTTCACCACCACTCAGAGAGGATCTGCCCAAGCACAAAGCACAAAGGATGGCAGAGCCAGGTGTCTGAAAAAGATGAAGATTCCTAATGACACATTTTTAAGCATCTCTAAGGCTTTCTAGTTATAGGACCCAATGAGTTCATTTTTTCCTAATTTATATGAGTTGCTTTCAGTCATAACTAAAAGTATACTTATTAATATAACTATTATGAATAAACTAGGGGCCCGGTGCACAAAAATTTGGGCACTCGGGGTGGAGGGAGTCCCTCAGCCCGGCCTGTGCCCTCTCACAGTCTGGGACCCCTCAGTGGATGTCCTATGATGGCCCCAGTCTGCCAGGCGCATTTTGTGTGTGTGTGTGTGTGTATGTGTGTGTGTCACCACTGGGGACCTGCCCCTAGCCGCATCTGAGGCTCGGAGCAGTCCTCCTGTGTGTGTCTACCTGCCGGGGGCCTGCCCCCAGGCACACCGTCAAGGCTTGGAGCAGGCACCCCTCTATGTTGATCTCTCAGACTCTTGCCCTCCCCAGCATGTTGTTCTCTTTTTTGAGCTGTGACCAAGGCTGGGTGCTGCCTGCCTCCCAAGCTTGCCTACTGCCCATCTTCCTCCAGCTACCAGAAAGCAGGGAAAACCCCGCCGCGTCGTCAGGCCAGCCTTTTCCTGCTCCCTGATCCCCGGAAGGGATCTAGGAAGCTGTCAAGCAGGCCGCCAACTCTTTCCCACTCACCGGTCCCCTGCTGCCTTCCTTTCCCCCTTCCTGGTGCCGCCAAGGGGTCTGGGGAGCTGCCAAGCAGGATCCTGGCCCCTGCAGCCTTGCTTTCCTGCTCCCCGGTGCCCCGCAAAGGGCCTGGGCAGCCACCAAGCAGGCCGAGACCCCCCTGCAGCCTCTTTCCCGCTCCCCGTCCCACCACCTTGCTTTCCCACTTCCTGGTGCCCTGCAAGGGGCCTGGGCAGCCACCAAGCAGGCCACTGACCCCCTGCTGCCTCTTTCCCACTCCCTGGCCCGCCACCTTGCTTTCCCACTTCCTGGTGCCCTGCAAGGGGCCTGGGAAGCCCACCAAGCAGGCTGCCGACCCCCTGCCGCCGACTCCCTGCCGCCTCTTACCCGCTCCCCGATGCCCTCCAACCCTGCCGCCTCTTTCCCACTCACAGGTCCTGGGTCCTGCGCTGTTCTGCCCTGCAGCTGCTCTGTGCACTCGGGAGGTCCCTCAGCCCGGCCTGTGCCCTCTCGCAGTCTGGGACTCTCTGGGATGTCCACCTGCTGGCGTGCCTGACCAGCCTGGGTGAGGGGCTTTAAGGCTGCCCACAGCTCCCATTGACCCAATGTCCCAGCAAGGCTGGCTGGACGCAGGTTGCTGAGGTTTATCTCCTATAATTGATGCTGTTCCTTTAAGGCCTGGGGTTTATCTTCTATAATTGATACACTGTTCCTTTAAGGCGGCCTACTAACTACTAAGGAAGCCTCCTCTGCCTCACCTCACAGCATCTATAATGAAACAATTGTTACTTTTACTGGTTAGGCCCGGGCTGCTCTTTCCTTCAGCTCCCGAGGATTCTATGATTGTTACATTGTTTCAAAGGTGTGTTTCGCTAGAGCCAGTTTAAGTGGAGCGAGCGCAGCTTCACTTTCGCTCCTGCCGCAATGGAAACTGCCGTTTACTCAGGTCCGTGAGTGGCGGCCTCCATGTTGGCTGGGCTAATTTGCATACAGCCACTCTGATTGGCTAATCAGCGTGGCTTACCCTGTCTCGGAGAAATGGTTAATTTTACTATTTCGCTTTTATTAGTTTAGATTTCTATTTCATGCATAAATAATCCCTGGCCAAGATGATTTAGTGGGGTGGTAGTGTGGAGAACAAAATTAACTTGCCCTATCTTTCTCATACTCTTTCCCAGCTTGTAATAACTCATTTGAATAATACTTTATGCAACAGTTACTCACACAAGTTCCTATGACCCTCCTTCCATTTCTGTGAAGTAGGTATTAGAGCACCATTGTTCAGTGGTGTTCTAAGGTTGATTTGGTACTTGGAATGTCATTCTGAAACCAATACACAGCTCTGATTCTTGTTCCCCCAAACCCAGTCCCCCAGTCTCAGTGCCACCATAACCAACCAGCTCTAGTCCCTTGAGTGCTAACTGGAAAATGCCCACTGGAAAATTATCCATAAATTTAATTATCTTTCTTGAGGAATTAAAATTATATCATACACTTTATTACCCAGCAAGAGTTTAATTTCCATATGTAACTTTTTATTAAGTTAATAGTATAATCAGATTTTTTTAAGAAGCATGCCAAGTTTTTTAATGCATCAGATAAATACATATTTTCTGGAAACTTGGCAAAATACCTGGAAATAGTTATAGCAATAATCACACATAGGTATAATCACACATAGACAATAGGCAGAAAGATCTTTTTTATCCAGAGTTCTCTTAAATATACGAGAGTCCTCAGCAAAAAAATAAAACCCAGAAAACTATAACTGTTTATTTGTTAATAAAAAAATTCTTATAATGCTATGTGATATGATCCTTAAATCTGTAGGATTTGGGAGATAGAAATAATATTTTCTTCCATTACATTCCAAAGAAATATTAAATTTGGATTAGAACACTTAAAGTGCCATTTATTTCATTCCTAATGAAATTTATGTTAAAATGGAACTCTGCACTTTATTTTCTTGACAGCCTAATAAAACTAAACTTTCTCTTTCAAATTCCATTATATTTTTTAGTGTTTAGAATTTCATTTGGATACTATATTGTTATTTTGGGATACTACTATCTTGTTATTTTTGTGTCCTTTTTTGAAGAATGACACCAACAATTATGCACTTGAAAGCCCTCTGCTAAATTACCTGCTAAAATAAGCCAGGGGCTATCACCACGCAACACACTTTTATTTTGATATGCTAGTAATTAAAGCTTTATTTTAAAATATAAATATTGCCACTTGTTACCCCTTAACATAGGCTGGGGTCATTTAATAAATCTCATATTTGTGTTTGTAAGGCACAATTTTTACATTAAAAAATAATTCTATTTATATATTAAACAAAAGAAAAAATCTAAAAATCCTTTTCCAAGCTCATTCTGAAATCCTTCTTTGATTATTATAAGTTAATTAGAGGCCCAGTGCATGAAATTCATGCACTGGGTGGGGGGGGACATTCTCAGCCCCACCTACCCCCTCTCACATATTGGGAGCCCTCAGGGGATGTCCTACTGATGGCTTAGGCCTTCTCCCTGCTCCCCTTGGGGAGTGGGCCTAAGCCACAGTCTGGCCTCCCTTTGTAGGAGGTGACCAGGTTAATCAGGGGAAGCCACCAGCCCCATTATCCTGCTACTGTAGCCACTGCCAGTCACCATAGCCACCAAAGTGTTTTCATCAACATGGACTCTAGTCCCCTCACCATGAAGAAATGACAACTTTCTTTAGGCATTTTCAAGATGTGTCTTTCATAGGATATGACATTTCTTTATTTCTTTCTTTTTTTTATCCTCACCTGAGGATATGTTTCCGTTGATTTTTAGAGATGTGGAAGAGAAGGGAAAAACAGAGAGAAACATCAAAGTGAGAGGATGGTTGCCTCCTGCATATGCCCTGACCTGGGCTGCGGCCAGGGAGGAGCCTACAACCTAGGTACATGCCCTTGGTCAGAATTGAACCCAGCAGGCTGAGGCATTATGCACGGAGCCAAACCAGCTAGGTCAGGACATGACATTTCTTAGCCCTCCAGCATTGGACCTTCATTTTTTTCTCCAGGAGTATAGTGGAAAAACCCTAGATTGCCTTTAGGGATTCTTATTACTCAACTTACTAAGAATATTACCAGTGGAATACAGGGAGCTTAGCCAATGAGCAGTAAGAAAAAGTGTTTCCTGTATAGTTCACTCTGATCACCAGCTCCACCCCTGCTCCTCCAATCCCAGCTCGACCCCTGCCCAGGCCTGTAACCTCTGGCCAAGGCTGCAGGCCTGGGCAGGGGACCCCCAGACCCCTGCATTGCCTGCTCCATCAGCGCCCAGACCCCTGCAATTGCGGGCTCTGACCCTGCCCCTCTGATTGCTGGCTCTGCGGAGCCCAGGCCCCTGCGATCTCCGGCCTTGCTCTTGCCCAGGTCTAAGGCCTCTGGCTCAGGCCTCATACCCCTCCGATCACTGGCTCTGCCCTTGCCCATGCCTGAGGCCTCTGGCGAAGGCCTCTGGCCTGGGCAGGGGACTCCCAGCCCCCTCTAATCACCTGTTCCACCCTCAGGGCCCCTGCCTCCCTGGACACCTGCCTGGCTAACAGACCTGACCACTTCAGTGGCAGGGCTGAGCCTAACTGGGCACCGCCATCTTGTTGCTATGGGGGCGGCCATCTTTGTGACAGAGTGACACCTAACTTGCATATTACTCTTTTATTAGATAGGATTCTATTTTAGAATTTTCCTGAACTTATTTCCACCTCACTTACACAAAAATGAAGCATTAAATAATAATCAGACATGAAGATTCGCTTCTGTGTGCAGGTGAGTAACTGCCTATGCAATATGATATTAAAGACTCCATGTCTCTCAAAATTGAAATCACTTAATACAGTCTGGGAGCAGGGAACTTTGTACCTCCTTGCAGTATCATTGTCAACTGCTAACACCTGGCCATAGATGAACAAATCAGGTTTTCTGTTATAGCAAAACATTAAAGGAATGAAACAGAGAATCAATGTGTTTTGTCAGAAGAGTAGAGGGGAAAGGAAGAAAGTCCCAGATGATTGCATGGAGCTGTGAGCAGCCAGGGAGCATCAGAAAAGCCCTAGAGTCTTGGGAGTAGGGAAGGGCAAAAACAAACGATAAGAAATGTTAAAGGATCTAAATAGAAACTCACAAGAAATTTCACCTACTTCACATTTTAGATAGCACTAATTCTATTTAGTAACATTTTCAAAATATAATATCAGTATCATAACATTAAAAACAGACCCTAGAACTAAGGGTATTGCTGGTAGAAATTATTCTCTTAATTAAGTTCACTGAGATAACTTTGGCAATGAAATTTAATTTATTCTTTTCCCCATTCTCTGATATGCACACTCTGCTGCACCTTACTGAACAAGCTGAAAATTCAATAAATAAATTCATTCATTAATTATTTAGTATAACCCAAAAGAAAAGGAAAGATGCCAGAGTCAATCCCAGGGTCTCCACTTTGCCTAAAATGATTACAGTGGTGCAGAACTGATCTTTCAAAGCTGACTGTGGGGGGCCTGGAATGTTGTTTGAGCGATCCTGTAGCTGTCTCTCTAGCCTTAGGATTTGCACACCCACAGTGAGAAAAGAGAAATTTAAATGCATTCGTGTTAAGGGTTTTTTCCTTCTCCCCCTTCATTATGCACCAAGATGTTCTAATAAAATTCAAGACATCAGCTTAGAATATGTTAATGTTCATAAATTAAATTGCTCACAGAAGGTGATCAATTTTTAATGTTTACACTCAAGATGTTCTTCTTAATTAACACTTAGCTGCATTTGTACTCTGTTCACTCAGAAAATGTATGAACTTGCAAAAAACTGCAATAAGTTGTAAGACATCAAACTACAGAAATTTTCAAAGCTGTGCCCTTCAACTGAACAAAAGGCATTAGCTGGAGAGGGTGGATATCACAAAGAGACTTAACTTACTTTTAAAACGTGGTTGGAAGCTACTCTGTGTGCATAAATATTTTGGAAAATTACCTATATTTCTCATATGGAGGGAGAAATTACTCATCCTTAAATTCTTATGATGTTTTCTAAAACATATATGTGAAAATTAAAAGGGAATTTCCAAATTTAATGAGCAGAAACTCATTAATGCAAAATCCACTGCTTTATAATTACACTAGGGGCCCAGTGAACAAAAATTTGTGCACTGGTTGTGGGGGGAACCCTCAGCCCGGCCTGTGCCCTCTCGCAGTCTGGGACCCCTCGGGGGATGTCCACCTGCTGGCGTGCCTTGCCAGCCTGGATGAGGGGTTGATGGCTGTTTGCAGGCTGGCCAAGCCCTCCCAGTGGGAACCCTCACCTCATGGGGGTGGCCAGCCTGGATGAAGGACTGAGAGCTGTTTTCAGGCTGCCCACAGCTCCCATTGACCCAAGGTCCCAGCGATGCTGGCTGGAATCAGGTTTCTGGAAGTTATTTATCTTCTATAATTGAAACTTTGTTACCTTGACCGGAGGCCTAGGCAGGCAACGGAAGTCCCCTGTTTGCTTCAGCTCTGTGGCTTCTATAATTGAAACATTGTTGCTTGAGCAGAGGCCTGCTGGCCTAGTCAGGCAGTTGCAACAGAAGCCTCCAGCTTGTTCCAGCTCCGTGGCTGCCAGCAGCCATCTTGGCTGGGTTAATTTGTATACAGTCACTCTGATTGGCTAGTGGGTGTGGCTTGGCTGGTGGCTTAGGTGTCTCGGAGTGATGGTCAATTTGCATATTACTCTTTTATTAGATTAGATTAATTGATTACTTTTTAGCTTTATAGGATTATAAGTAGATTGTTTACTAGCTGTGTAACCTTGAGAAATTCACTTACTCCTCATCAGTAAAAATGAGAATATACAATGGTTTCTTAGGACCATTAAGTAACATAGCACTTGCTAGTACCTTGCCTACATTAGATACTAAATAAACATTAGCTTCTTTCTGGTGTATACTACCATACTTATTGCCATTGTGCTTCTTAGTACTTTTTCTCTAAAAATGGGAATATGATATGTATAAGTGGAAAATGTTGCTTCTGGTATACTTGAGGGGCCTGCTCCATGATAGCAACAACTCAGGAAAGCAGACCCAGGACTGTAAAGTATTCTCCAAAGGAAGAAGTATTGCTTATAATTTAATGAAAAACTAGTCTCAATATAAAAACAGATACTCATGTATCATAAAGAGAAGAATGACTTTTATGGTGGAATTGTCAATTATATTGGAAATAAAAGCCAACAGTGTAATGAGAGTATAAAGAGTAATTTTTTAAAATGTTATGCATTCTTTCTCATCCTTAAGTTCTCTCTGTGCTATTTTTTTAAGTATCTGTAAGAATATCTCAAGCAGATTTCAAAGTTGTTTTAGTTTGCTGGGAAAATAAATTTCAAGCTTAAAGAAGACAACAATAAAGGAGAAATATTGGCATCAAAAAGAGTGGATGGGATCAAGACAAATTTTGCAGACTGATGTAGTATAATTTTGACAAAGTGGATTTTTTGGCATAATTCCACATATCTATGCTCAAACTAGCTGTTGAGCTGCTGAAATATCTATAATAATAAAATGCATAATATGTTAATTAGACCAGACAGCCAAATGACCTTCCAGACGTCATTCCGGATGAAGCCATAGTGCCTGGGGCCAAAGCAGAGGCAGGGGTGATCAGGCAAGCAGGCAAGCAGTTAGAGGCAATCAGGTAGGCAGGCGAGTAGTTAGGGGTGATCAGGCAGGCAGGCAGAGGGATTAGGGTGATAAGGCAGGGAGGCAAGCGAGCAGTTAGGGGCAATCAGGCAGGCAGGCAAGTGGTTAGAGACAATGAGGCAGACATGCAGAGTGGTTAGAGGTGATCAGGCAGGCAGGTGAGTGGTTAGGCAGGCAAGCAGTCCTGGATTGCGAGAGGGATGTCCAACTGCCGGTTTAGACCTGACCATTGAGCCTAAACTGGCAGTCAGACATCCCCGGAGGGGTGCCAGATTGCAAAAGGGTGCAGGCTGGGCTGAGGGACTCCTCCACCCCCCACCACCATGCACAAATTTCATGCACCTGGCCTCTAGTTAAATTGTAAATGCATAATATTTACTGTTGGTGTGTTAACCCGACCAGAAAGTTCTCAAGATATATTTTTTGGAGTAAATGTCCAGAAGTATGAGTTTCTTCATCTATAAATAATTTCTGCCTATATGTAATTCCAATAATTCATATGTTTTACTTTCAGATTTCTATAGAAAATTTTGGTGTGTGACTTATTCAAATTATTATTTAAGTTCATGAAAGTCAATGGTGCACTAAACAGGTCAATGAGAGTGTATATTCTTGGAATACTTAAAACCAGAGCTGTGGGAGAGCTTCCTGATCCACTGTTTCTGGGATATGCATTCTAATTTGCTACATGTTAAAGTAGGAAAAGTTATTTGCCCTTAGCTTACCCAAACTTAATCTTCTTGTATTTTAACTTATTTCCCAAATACTTTGTAGCATTGCAATGTAAACAAATTTTCTAACAGCAGGACAAAACATAACTATATATGGAGCTTTATTTTCTAAAATTGATGATTCAAGAGTGTTAAGGCACAAAAAAATAGACTTAAGTGACTTTTTCTGTTAGCCTGAAAATTAGTTTTAAATCTGGAGGCTTGTGGGGAAAGCAATGCTACTTTACCTAATGGAAACTTGGACCAGCAAAAATTCCATTGGCTTGGGACTTTAAGAGGACCCACCCAATCGGAACTAAACACCCATCAGTTCTTCTTGATTTTTTTATTTTGTTAAGCTATTTCAGATTTACTTTTGATCATATCTGAGTCACTGTAAGTCAAACGGAGAGTTACATAATATGACCCTTAGAGCAAATAGCTGAAGTGTAAAATAATAACCCTGATCAGTGCTTTGTAACTTTGATGCACATCAGATTCAGCTGAGTAGCTTTAGAAAACATGCAATACCCATCTCCAACACAGTTCATGTCCAAACAATTGTAACACTGCCCAATTGACTTTTTATGTGCAGACAAGATTAAAAAGCACTGCTCCCAATAAAGCCTTTTATTAGATAGGAAAGAGACAAAAAAAAACTATGTCCACCATAATTCCCTGAATATGGAGAACAGTCGATAAATACTAGACCCTTAAGTATTTCAATACATCAGTGTTGGCAGTCTTTTCTATAAGAGGTCAAATCATAAATATCTCAAGTTGTGCAGGCCATAAGTTCTCTGTCACAACTTCTCAATCCTGTCATTGTAGCACAAAGCAGCCATTGACAATATGAAACATATGGACCTAGCTCTATTCCAACAAAACTTTACTTATAAAAACAGGTTGCAAGTATAGTGTGTGGCTCAACAGCACCTGGCAGTCATTTGCCAACTCCTGAGTGCATCACCTCTCAATTCTATTGTATAGTTAAAATTGCCATGGATTAAATAACTAAGTAGCTAACATAGATTATTATTAAAGAAATTGTATAAATGAGAATAATCAAAATAATAATCTGTGTACTTTTTATGATAATTCCATCTCTAATGATGTTGATTATGAGTGAATTTTATTAAACTTTACCTAGCCTAACTAATATAACTTTTTTTTTCTAACTAATATAACTTTATAAACTATGCCTACTGGATGTGAAGTGACTAAATAGGAAAGGAGCCATTTAATTATTTGCATAGAACGTATCATGATCAATGGTAAGAAATACTTGGCATATAAAGAACCACTTTCCTCTCTAGGAAATACATTGCCAATCAGTTATAACTAAGCCTGCATGTGGCCTCATAATATTTCTTAATATTGCTGCAGCATCACCACAAATCAGAGTTAGCAGACTGAATGAAATCCATATGATGTTCTTAGCACAAACAGAGATGTTTTTCCAGCTCAGACAATAAGCAGGAAATTATTCTCCTCTCCAAGGGTATAAATACCCATCCCATCACCTCACTAAAAAGTTGGCATTTCACGCAGCATATATGGAAGACAGTGATAATTCCTATTGAAATCAACTGATAAAAATTCCATCATAAAAAACTATAATTTGAGCTCCTGCAAAAGGAACAGTTAAAATTATTTACAGAAAATTTATTTGCTTTACAATTTATGTAAAATAAAGCCTGAAGCAGAGATTTTTGGATAGCTGACAGGAGACTAGAGAAATGTGAGACACAACAAAGATGATCCAGATTGTTCCAAAACTTTTTCATACTTTCATGGCTGGTATTTTGTGCTCTGCTGTCATCTGGGCATCCTGGTTCTGCTCCCCTTGGCCTCTCATCTTCCAGTTTCCTATACCAGTTTCCTCACATTGTGGTCTCAGGGAGCATTCAGCTATAGCAAAGACCAAAGCTGAAAGGCCTTTGAGGCCTAAGTGTATGTACATACACTGAGAGGGCAGAACTGGCAGAACATCGCTTCAACCTCATTCTATAGGTCGAAGGAAGATTCAAGGGCAGGAAAAACTTCATGCAAGGCTCTACAAAATATTTGGAAATGCTTTTGAATCTGCCACTCATGCTGGAGTCATAATCTTATTTAATACATTCTTCTGTTTCTTCATAAAATCCTGAAATAAGCCCTTCCAATTATCAGGTACAGATAGCAGGACCAGATGGCCTCTCTGACACAATTTAAGGTTAAGATTGCCAGAGTGACCAAAATGTATAAGAAGTTGATCCAATAAAATTCTGTCACAATGAAGCTTATTTCTGTTAACAAAATATATCTTACATGTTCACTCTCCTCTCATATTTAATTTTTTAGGATCCCAATATTAAAAAGAAGAAAGGACCTTAAATACCATTATACTTCATGGCAAGCCAGGTTGCCAATTCATGAAAAGAAAATTTTTGTTTTATTAAAAAATAGACTGAGGTCCATGGGAAAAATTATATTTTTCTAAAATTATGCCTCTTGCCCTGACCAGTTTGACTCTGTGGATAGAGCATCGGCCTGTGGACTGAAGGGTCCCAGGTTCAATTCCAGTCAAGGGCATGTACCTTGGCTGCAGGCACGTTCCCAGTGCGGTGTGTGCAAGAGGCAGCTGATCGATGTTTCTCTCTCATTGATGTTTCTAACTCTCTATCCCTTTCCCTTCCTCTCTGTAAAAAATCAATAAAATATAAAAAAATAAAAAATTATGCCTTTTTTTTAATAGTGCAATGCAGTACTCTTTAGTGATAAATGTTTGCTATCTGACTATATTTAAGCAAAAGCAAAGCTAGGAAGGCAACGTGACCAATTCCCTGGTTTCCTAAATGAGAAACAGAGAGGGAAGCTAAGGGTCTTGCTCAAGATAGCAGAGCTGGTTAATGGCAAAATCTGTGTCATAAAACAAAACTTACCACTCCCCAAAGTGTTTTTCCCATTGCTCCATCAGGACAGTTATGTGAATTCAAGAAATGTATACTAGTCTTTATGTGTAGAGCGTGCTGCTCTGCCAAGATCAGGGACCAGAAAACTTGTTGTAAAGGGACATATAATAATTATTTTAGACTTTTCAAGCCAGATAGCCTCTTGTCACAGCTACTCAACTCTGCCATTGTAGCAGGAAAGCATACATATGCAATACATTAAAAAATGAATATGCCTGTGTCCCAATAAAAAATTTATTTATAAAAATGGACAGCAGGTCAGGTTTGACACAGGGGCCATTATTTGACAATTTCTGCATCTGATTTAAAATTTAAGTTATTAAGGACCCCCATTGCTTCCTCTTTCCTGCATCCATACCCCTGCCATATCTTCATTTTGGGTAGTTTATTACACCTTTACATTGGACTTAAACTTGGGTTGAATTGCATCCCCTCCCAAACAAAATATTTATACTTAGAAGTTCTAACCAATAGTATCTGAGAAGGTAATTTTACTTGTTGATAGGTTCTTTATAAATTTAAATAAAGTCATTAGGGTGAGCCCTAATCCAATCTGAGTGATATCCTTATATAAAGGGAAATTTGGAAATAGAAGGAAATCACTATGTAAGTATGAAGATGGCCATCTACAAGCCAATAAGAGAGGCCTGGAACAAATCTTTCCTTCACAGACTCTAGAAGCAATCAATCCTGCCAATATTTTGATTTTGGACTTCTATCCTCAAAAACTGTGAAACAATAAATTTCCATTCTTTTAAGACGTCTAGTTTGCGGGAATTTGTTACAGCAACTCTAGGAAACTAACATACTGTGTGACTTGCTATGCCCAATGAGGGTTGGTTGGAAGTAGCAGTGTGCCAATCCCCAGCTTAAGCCTAAAGAAACTTTATACTTTCCCACTTGCCCTCCTACATCTCTTCCAGTGATATGAAAAAAAAAGCCTTAATGCTATCCTGCTGATCTAAAGGGTATGAAAGATACTTATAACGATCTGACATTTGTAGGCAAATTAGCTATAATTTCATGCTGAAGTTGCTGGAAGGCCAGACCATTATAAATAGGGAAGCAGGTTGTTTACCAGGATAGTAGAAGTGATTTTTTTCTGAAGATATGGATAAACAATGTGATTTAACAGCCTTTGAACCTGTGAGATATATGTGTATGTCTATATATATATATATATATATATATATATATATATATATATACAGACACACATGCACACACACACTCTAGGGGCCCAGTGTACAAAAATCTGTGCACTCGAGAGGTCCCTCAGGCTGGCCTGTGCTCTCTCGCAGTCTGGGACCTCTCTGGGAATGTCCACCTGCCAGCGTGTCTGGCCAGCCTGGGTGAAGGGCTGATGGCTGTTTGCAGGCTGGCCAAGCCCCCCAGTGGGAACCCTCACCCCATTGGGGTGTGGCCAGCTTGGATGACGGGCTGAGGGCCGTTTTCAGGCTGCCCACAGCTCCTTCAGGTTTTGGGTCCCTACTGGGGTGCCTGGGCAACCTGGGTGAGGAGCTGAGGATCGGTTTCAGACTTCCCACAGTCCCTTTAGGTTTTGGGTCCCTACTGGGGTACCTGGCCAGCCTGGGTGAGGGGCTGATGGCTGTCTGCAGGCTGGCCAAGCCCCCCAGTGGGAACACTCACCCCATTGAGGTGTGGCCAGCCTGGGTGTGGGCCTGAGAGCCGTTTTCAGGCTGCCCACAGCTCCCATTGACCCAATGTCCCAGCAAGGCTGGCTGGAAGCAAGTTTCTGGGGTTTATTTATCTTCTATAATTGATACACTATTCCTTTAAGCCAAAGCCTAGGCAGGTATGAAGTCTCCTGTCTGCTTCAGCTCGTGGCTTCTGTAATTGAAAGAATGTTGCCTTAGTAGTCGGGCCCAGGCCTGCTGTTTGCTTCAGCTGAAGGCTTCTATAATTGAGACAATGTTGCAAATATGTTGTTGAGAAGCCCAGGCAGCCAGCAAACAGTTTTACTCCTGCTGCAATGGAAGCTTCCTGTTTACTCAGCTCCGTGAGTGCTGGCCTCCATCTTGGCTGGGTTAATTTGCATACAGCCACTCTGATTGGCTGGTGGGCGTGACTTAGGTGTTCCAAAGAAATGGTCAATTTCAATATTATGCTTTGATTAGATAAAATTCTTACCTAGTAGACAATTTAGGACAGTAAAAAATAAAAGGGACTAGCTCCAGACATGAGGTGGAATATATGAGAAGTAAAAGAAAGCCAAAGAAGATAAAAATTTGCTCTAAGGATGCGTAGAAAGTAACTAAAAAAATTTGTTTCATATCTTTGTGTGCATGTTATATTTGAGGTCTTCTACTTTTATCTAAGGGTGGAAGATCAGGTTGTCTGCTAAGAATAAAAGAACATATCCTATATAATAAAGAGGTGATATGCAAATTGACGCTCATGCCCTCAAAAGATGGCTGCCTACAACCAGGCTGGTAGAGGGGTTATTGAGGGATGACCAAATGACTGAACTATGTGGGGAGACCAGGCCAGCAAGGGGGGCAATTGCAGGTGACCAAGCCAGCAGGGGGGACAGTTAGGGGAGACCAAGCCAGCAGAGAGGGCAGTTTGGGGCAACCAGGCTGGCAGGGGGAGGCAGTTAGGGGCAACCAGGCAGGCAGGCAGGTGAGCAATTAGGGGCCAGTGGTCTAGATTATGAGAGGGATGTCTGATTATCGGTTTAGGCCCAATCCCCAGAATCGAGCCTTAACCAGCAGTTGGACATCCCCCAAGGGGTCTCAGATTGGAGAGGGTGAAGGCTGGGCTAAAGGGACCCACCACCCATTCCCCATACACAAATTTCATGCACAGGGCCTCTAGTGTTGGAATAGCAAACCCAGGCAGTGTTAAAAGAGTGAATAGGGGTGCAAGAGGAAGCAAAATAGCACCACATGAAATGATTGTCATCATTCCTGAGGTTATTGCCAAGGTTAGAGGTTGTACATTTGTAGTAGCACTAGCTTCTTGGCTTCTGTGTTTCCTCTAGCAGTATTCAGCAGCTTGGGTTTAGGAATGGAGAAGTCTACCATAGCATTGAAGCAGGATTAGAACTTCTCTGGGCATTCATGTCAGGTGATAAAGGAAGCTAACTATATTAGCTTGAGTTTGGTTATGTATGTATTGTGTTATATCACATAGCATGTGCTTTAGTGAAATAAGAAAGTTAAGGCTGGCTCCCCACTTCTGGCCACCTCAGGCCTTTCTGATGGTTCCCTGCGGGATTTAATACCTGCTCCCCAGGTGGCTCTCAGCACCAGGTCTGGGTCTCTCCGCACCCCCATTTGCAACCAGCGGCTGGCTCCTCATCTCCAATCTCACGGAGGCTGAGGCTGGGTTCTGCCCTCCACTGGGCAGCTGCTGTGGGTCGTTGGGGCTGCCGGCTGCCGGCTGCCGGCTGCTGCTGTTTGTTCCAACCGAAGGCGCCTCCAAGATCACCTTAGAGCTGCCCGACAATGCCAAGCAGCATTTCTACGAGGACATCATGCAAGGCACCAAGTGCACCCTACAGTTCCAGGTGATTACTGATGGTCACTGTGATATAGATTGCTGATTAGAAGATCCTGATGGTAATGTGTTGTACAAGGAGAAACAGTATGATAGTTTTACTTTCACAGCCTCCAAAAATGGGACATACAAATTTTGTTTCAGCAATGAATTTTCTACTTTCACACATAAAACCATATATTTTGATTTTCAAGTTGAAGAAGACCCCCTTTGTTTCCTAGTGATAAGCGAGTCAGTGCTTTTACCCAGATAAATAAAAAGTCAACGATAATAATGTTGGTGTCTGAAACACATAGTTTATGTGCATTAACTCAATAAACACAGAATTTTGATTTTTTAAACACAATTATTAAGACTTATCTTAACTCTTACAGTAGATTAGGCATTTCACAGAGAACCTCAGACTTTTCAGTGAAGACCAGTGTTAAAGGATTTTATGAACTTTAAGTGTAAAGAAAATAAGAAGTGTTATAATAGGAGGATCATTTAAGTAGAAACATAGTGGCAAAGAAAATTTAGGAAGTCTAACCATGTTCCAGGATTCTGAAGCATTTTCATGGAGGCATATTGTTATCATAACCTAGCAGATTAATATACTAGATGCAAAATGATACCTTAATTGATATATAAAGATACCACAGATAGTATACCAATATTTATGTTCTTCAAGCTATTATAATAACCTTTGCTGTAACTTCAGGTAAAATATTAAAAGATTAATGATATATGCATCCCTATGTTCATAGCAGCACAATTTACCATAGCTAAGATTTGGAAACAGCCTAAGTGCCCATCAGCAGACGAATGGATTAGAAAACTGTGGTACATCTACACAATGGAATACTATGCTGCTATAAAAAAGAAGGAATTTTTACCATTTACCACAGCATGGATGGAACTGGAGAGCATTATGCTAAGTGAAATAAGCCAGTCAATGAAAGAAAAATACCACATGACATCACTCATTTATGGATAATAAAGACCATTATAAACTGATGAACAAAAATAGATTCAGAGGAAGAGCAGCACTGAACAGACTGTCAGACTACAGCGGGAAGGTTGGGGAGGGTGTGGGGGGGTGATTAGGAGATCAATTGAAGGACTTGTATGCATGCATACAAGCATAACCAATGGACACAAGACATTGGTGGGTAGGGGAAGCCGGGGAAAGGTCAAGGAGGAAAAAAAAAAAGGAGACATATGTAATACTCTGTAATACTTTAAGCAATAAAACAAAATTAAAAAAAAGAAAAAAGATTAACGATAAGTTATCTAACAAAAATAGTTAAGGAAGCTAAATTGGGTTTTATTTTGAAGAATAGCTTAATGAGAAAAAGACAGCAAAATAAATCTAAAGTCAGTAAACAGGTACTATTGAGGTGATGAAAGGGCCAATTTAGTTCTAGTTCAAATGCAGTATGAGCTCAGATTATATCTAAAAGATACTCAATTAGGTATTCAGAGGAATTATTTAACACTTGCTTGTTAAAACCTTAAACTATTATTTCATTGTTCCCATGTTTCTTGGCAAAATCATGTGATGATAGAAGCAGTTTTTAACAATGTATAAGAAACCCTAGCTAGTCTGTTCAGTGGATAGAGCATTGGCCCTCAGACTGGCCAAGGGCACATACCATGGTTGCAGGCTCAATCCCTGGCCCTAGTTGGGGTGTGTGTGGGAGGCAACGAATAGATGTGTCTCTCTCATATTGATGTTTCTATCTATCTCTCCCTCTCCCTTCCACTCTTCCTAAAAATCAGTGGGAAAATATCCTTGGATGAGGATTAACAACAAATTAACTTAAAAATGATCATTTTACTAAATCACCATTTTTTTAACCAGTAATAAAATGCCAGATCTAGAATAGGCAGTAAAACCACTGCTAAAACCATCAGTGAAAGGCAGATATTTCACAAATGGAGAGGTAACTAGACATGTGTCTTCTGATAATAGGCAGCAATGGAGTACACATTGCCAATGCAATGTTCCTACTAAGAGCATTACACCTGAATCTCATAAAAATCTCTAGTTCCGACTACCAGTTTATAAGAAATACAAAGGATAGAAGAATACCATGAGAATACAGTTACCAAAATTCAGAAAGTGAGAAATGCTACAGAATTGAGGCCCCAATTTCTTCAATAAATGGATGGGAAAGAAAAAAGGGAGAGAACCAAAAGATTAAAGAAAACCTAAAAGACATAGCAACCAAATTATTGTGACATTGTTTGGATTGTGACTTGTAAACAACTTTTGAGGCATTTGGGGAAACTTGAATATGATTTTTTATTTCATATAAAGGAACTATTTTTAATTTAAAGTGTTACTTTCAGAAATAAACATAAAATATAGAATTTTTAAAAAAGTAAATATAGGAACAATTGATAAATTTGTAAAAGAGATAAGAAGTCTAGATTACTCAAATCAGAAAACAGTTAAAATAGCACTAAGAAATATTATAAACAATTAAAATGAGAATCAGAGAATAAGGATACTGAAACTTATGATTTTGTATATGAAATGCTTGCGACCATTTAAAATGACTAGGATATAGGCTGTGAGAGTGTGAATACAAAAAGAAGCACAGGTTTTCAAAGCTGAGGAAATTAAATATTTATGAGGTTAGATGGATCAAACAAATGGGCACAGAAATGAAGCCAAGTAAGACAGTAATAGGACTTGGGTGGAGAGGAAGTTTTGGAAATTAATGTAGTGGTGGATTGTTAGAAGGTAATATAGATGAATGGAAATATGCTAAAAGAAAGAGTTTTTTACTAGGGTAGAGGAGCTATGATTTGGAATGGAAATGTGATCCTAAAAACACACAAAACCACTGCAAATCCTGTGATCACTGAGCCTTTGAGAAAATGACCAGCCTCCACTTGAATACATTGCAAGGGAAGCAATATCTCTATAGAGAAAGTTGAATTTTAATTAAAGCAAAGAAATGGAGTGAATGTGATGAGGTTCCCAGAACTCACAGTGGAAAAATTTGGGAGGGAAGAAAATTTGATTCAGAAGTCAGACACAGAGAAATATGGAGATGAGAGAATGGAAAGGATAAGTAACTAAAGGTTTTCTCCAAAAGAACAAAATTATTTTGTAGTTGCCTGTTATCTTCCCTTGTTGTTCTTATATAGATACAACTAAAGGGCTTCCAAAATGTCCTAGTCATTCTCCATAGTTCAAAATAGTTATTTATAAGGTCACCTCCAGCAAGAATTAATTATTTGACTTAGGACGGAGACTGAATGTAAATAAAAGCAAAACGGCCTGAAATAATGAAATAATTTCACTTTAAACAAAATTAGAATCTTTTCTACAAAGAAAACTGACCAATGTCAATTTTTAGGATTAGTCATAAAATTAAGAAAAGGCATTTATTTAACTGTGCCTTTTTCAGTAAAAATCAAGTGCTGTCTTCAAGAGGTGCACCTCCCAAAAGATCAGTAAAGTCAAAGAGAAATCCAGTTTCTGTATGTTAGTAAAGATATGGGAAGTTTGATAGTTCTTATGGGACTGAACCACTAAAGATTCTAAAACATAGTAAGTGGAGTGTAGATGCCAAATATCTCAAGAGATCTTTCAGAAATTAAATGTGAAAGATGGAGACTAATTTATAAAATTGCGGCTGGCTAGACCTAAATTTCCAGAAGAAGATGGGAAAGGAATATCATACAAAGAAGAAAAAAAGAATATTTGCACTCTGCAAAAAAGAATATGAAACTTGCTGGAAAAGGACCTTAAAATGTATAAATGAATGTTTTGAAAAAAAATCCTTTTTATAAAAACTCAATCTTTAATAGCTACTATTATGACTGTCAAAGCCTTTGACAAGTACTCATTTCAAAAATTATTATTATTGTTATTTTAAAAAAGATAATGGTTTAAGCACATTTAAATTAAGAGAAAGTATTCTCAAATTTTTAAATTTAATTTTATTAGTACTCAAATTTGACTTTAGAATATGTATCTATGATCCAATATTGCTTTTTGCAGGTCCCATCATCCTAATGACTTCTTTATACCTGCTATGTGCTGCAATTTACACATACTAACGGTGGCTCCTCTTAGACTCCAATATGCCTCAGAATCCTCTTTTTCTCATCCATGGGTAATAAACTATAGTCCCCCATTGTTAGAATCCTTAAAGAAAAATATTGCTTACTTAAAGTAAAAGATCAATTAAAATGTAATCATTTTGTCTCAGTAAATAGACTCACCCTACAACTCTAAAGTATTAAGAAATTTAACACAGTTTAAAAGTGGGTAACAGTGTGAGTCCAGACTTAACTAGGAGATTTACAAACTGTGAAATCAGGGTGTTACAGAGTCTTAGTCACATCTTTCTAGAGGCAGCAACAATTGTACTTCATGTGGTTCTTTCAGATGTTCTGATCTATTTTTCTGTTATTGAAGAGGTGATCCTTGAAACTGCAATAATGGCATATCTATTTCTTGTTCAGATTCATGAGCAACATTAAATAAGGTAAAATCTCCAACAAAGAGTTTCTAAAATAAACCAAATCATCACTGAAGTAATCACAGCAGGTCATCTGTGAAAATAAAAGACAGCAGAATTCTTGAGTCTTTTGTTGATGTGAGAAAATTGCAGATAGAAAAAAAAAACATAAAGACATGGTAACTCACCATATTACCCTGCATTTATCAATATGCAAATCCAAATTAAACTTAATCTAAAGGTTTTTACAATGTTTATTACACCTTCTTCTCTGTTCCTTGGCAATGACCTGCTTCATTTATTCAGTCAACAAGTATTTATTAAGGGCCTACTTGTTCTAGGCACAAAGGATCTAGTCGTGCATGAGACAGAGGAGTTCTCAGCTCTCATAGACCAAATAATGTATGGGAGCAGACAATAATCAAATAAATATATCAATGGTATGTACCATGGAAGAAACAGGGTGATAAGATACTTAGTTCTGGGTGAGATGGCTCTCCTCTACATTGTAGTCTCTCTCTGAGGAGATCATCTAATATAATAAAAGAGTAATATGCAAATTGACCATTACCTGAGACACCTAAGCCATGCCCACCAGCCAATCAGAGCAGCTGTATGCAAATTAACCCAGCCAAGATGGAGGTCAGCAGCTACAGAACTAGAGCAAACCAGAGGCTTCTGTTGCAACTGCCTGCCTAGGCTGACTGAGCCTCTGCTCACAGCCACAACCCACCAGCCAATCAGAGCGGCTGTATGCAAATTAACCCAGCCAAGATGGAGGCCAGCAGCCATGGAGCTAGAGCAAACTAGAGGCTTCTGTTGCAACTGCCTGCCTAGACTGGCTGAGCCTCTGCTCATGGCCACACCCACCAGCCAATCAGAGCAGCTATATGCAAATTAACCCAGCCAAGATGGAGGCTGGCAGGGTGGCTTTGCACTGGGAGCCTCCGCAGCCGGCATAGCTGTGCCAGGTGCGTCAGCTCAGTGGGGGGGGGGGGTCTGGCCTGGGGCCTCCTTGGGGCATCCAGGAGCACCCGTCCTGGGTCCACTGCTTGGCTCTGCCCCCTGGGGGCCTCCTTGGGGCGTCCAGGAGTGCCTGTCCTGGGTCCTCTGCCTGGCTCTGCCCTGGGGGCCTCCTCGGGGGTGTGCGAGAGCACCCGTCCAGGGTCCGCTACCTTCATCTGCCCCCCAGGGGCCTCCACAGGGTGTGCAGGGGAGTCTGCTGCACAGTGCGGAGAATCTGAAGCCAGTCCGTTGCCCGGCTCCACCCCGGGTATGTTTGCTCAGCAGCAGGGCCCCACCAAGGGATCCTGCACCTGGCTTGCCACCCAGCTCTGCGCCAGGTGTGTTTCCTCAGCGGTGGAGGCCCACCAGGCGTGTGCGATCATCCAGGCCTGCACTCACCAGCCCTCCCATCCCCCAGTGCACGAACCCTGAAGGGGCTGTAGGCAGCCTGAAAATGGCCCTCAGGCTGGCCAGACATGCAGCAAGTGGACATCCCCCCCAGAGGTGTCCCAGACTGCAAGAGGGCACAGGCTGGGCTGAGGGACCCCCACCCCCCGAGTGCACAATTTTTTGTGCACCGGGCCCCTAGTCTATCTATAATAATAAAAGCGTAATATGCTAATTATACTGGTCATTATAATGACCTTCTGGATGTTCTTCTGGATGATCTTCCAGATGAAGCCAGAACTTCAAGGGCTGAGGCAAGCCACCATGGCTGCGAGGCCAAGGAAAGCCACCACAGCTGTGAGAGCCAAGCCCCTTGCATGAATTTTGTGCATTGGGCCTCTAGTATATATACCCTAGGGTATATATATATATATATATATATATATATATATATATATATCCTAGCTGATTTGGCTCAGTGGATAGAGCATCGGCCTGAGGACTGAAGGGTCTTGGGTTCGATTCCAGCCAAGGGCACATGCCCAGGTTGTGGGCTCAATCCCCAGTGGGGGTGGGCATGCAGGAGGCAGCTGATAAATGATTCTCTTTCATCACTGATGTTTCTATCTCTCTCTCCCTCTCCCTTCCTCTCTGAAATCAATAAATTAAATATAATTAAAAAACACACCAACATAGTAAAAAAAAAAAAAAAAAGGCAGTGACCAGAATGCAGGAACTACTAGAACGACCAGAATGATTGGAATGATTAGTTGCTATGACACCCACTAGGGCTGGCCAACTGGCCCAATCAGATGCAAGGCTGGCAGGCCAACCTCCCACATAGCCTCCCCCCTGCTGGCCTGGCCCTGATCAGCCCTCATGCCCTGGCCAGTCGGCCCCCACCCATGCACGAATTTGTGCACTGGGCCTCTAGTGTGAAAATAAAAAGTATCAATAGAAGCACTGTTGTAACAACATTCCAGGCAGAGGGAACAGTTAGCAATAAAATCTAAAATAGTAGTCAGTTCAGAGAAAGAAAAATATTATGTGATTTTATTTATATGCAAAATCTAAAGAACAAAATAAATGAACAAACAGAACAGAAACAGAGTCATAGATACAAAGAACTGACTGATAATGGTCAGGGAGAGGGGGATTGAAGAGCTGGGTCACAAAGGTGAAGGGATTAAGAAGTAAAAATTGGCAATCATAAAATAGTTATAGGAATGTAAAATGCAGCATAGGGAATATAGTTGATAATCCTATATAATAAAAGGCCAATATACAAATAGACCAAATGGCGGAATGACCAGTCACTATGACATGCACTGACTATCAGGGGGCAATGCTCAATGCAGGAGCTGCCCACTGGTAGTCAGTGTGCTCCCACAGGGGGAGTGCCGCTCAGCCAGAAGTCCTGAGCTGGGCTCAGGGCTGACGAGAACAGTGGTTGTGGCAGGGAGCCTCTCCCACTTCCACAGCAGCACTAAGGATGTCTGACTGCCAGTTTAGGCCCTCAGACCTAAGCCATCAGTTGGACATCCCCCCAAGGGCTCCCAGACTGCAAGGAGGCACAGGCTGAGCTAAGGGACCACCCCCACAAAGTGCACAAATTTTGTGCACCAGGCCTCCAGTATATATTTTATCTAACAAAAGAGAAACATGCAAATTGACTGTACCTCTGCTACACCCACAAACCATGCCCACAAGCCAATCAGGAGTGAGTATGCAAATAAACCCAACCAAGATGGCGGCAGTCAGGGAGCTGAAGCAAACAGAGGCTTGCGTAGCCCCTGGCAATGGAGGAAGCCAAGCTTCTCACCTGCCTTGGCCAGCTGTAGGCTTTGCTCAAGGCTACAAAGTTTCAATTATAGAAGATAAATAAATCCTAGATACCTGCTTCCAGCAGCTGTGGCCTCTGCTCAAGGAGGGTCTGGGGGCCTGGGTTGCCAGAGGCCATGGCCAGCTGGCAAATTGCCATCAGCCCCTCACTCAGGCTGGCCAGACACCTCAAGGGGGGGAATCCCCATCCTGAAGGTGGTGTGGTCAGCCTGAAAACAGCCCTCAACCCCTCACCCACGCTGGCCACACCATGTGGGGGTGAGTGTCCCTGCTGGGGGGCTTGTCCAGCCTGAAAACAGCCATCAGCCCCTCACTCAGGCTGGCCAGGCATCTCAGCAGGACCCCCATCCTGAAGGGGGTGTGGCCAGCCTGAACATGGCCCTCAGCCCCTCACCCAGGCCAGCCACACCCCCCTGTGGGGACCCTCACCCCATGGGGGCATGGTGGCCTGCAAACCACCATAGGCTACTCACCCAGGCCACCTCATGCCCCAAGGGATCCCTCACCCTGATCCAGGACACCCTTCAGGGCAAACCAGCCAGTTTCCACCCGTGCACCAGGCCTCTATCTATACTAATAAAAGGGTAATATGCTAATTAGACTGGGAGACCTTCCAGACATTCTTCAGGACAAAACCATGGTGGTGGGGCTGAGGTAGAGGTGGTTATAGGCCAAGAGGGGAGGGCAGCTATGGGTGATCAGGCTGGTGGGTGTTGGGGCCATTGGGGGTAAGCAGACCAGCCGAGGGGCCAGTTAGGGGAAAGCAGGCCATCAGTGGGGGTCAGTTGGAGGTGATCAGGACAGCAAGAAGGCAGTTTGGAGTGAGCAGGAAAGCAGAAGGGAAGTTGAGGGTGAGCAGCCAGTGGGGAGGGTAAGTGGGGGCAAGCAGGCCAGCAGGGGTGCCAGTTGGGGGTGATCAGCCTGGTGGGGGGGCATGTGGGGGCAAGCAGGCCAGCAGCGGGGGGCAGCTGGGGCAAGCAGGATGGCAGGCAGAGTAGTAAGGGGCAATTAGGCAGGCAGGCAGGCAGGTGAGTGGTTAGGAGCCAGTAGTCCCAGATTGCAAGAAGGATGTCCAACTGGTGATTTAGGCCGGAGCCCTGTAAACCGGCAGTAGGACACCTTTTGAGGGATTCCCAGATTGGAGAGGGTACAGGCAGGGCTGAGGAACACCCCCTCCCCCGTGCATGAATTTCGTGCATCAGGCCACTAGTATTGTAATAACTATGTATGGTGTCAAATGGGCACTAGGGGTGATGACTTTGTAAAGTATATGATTGTCTAACCACTATGCTGTATACCTGAAACTAATCTATCTAATAAAAGAGTAATATGCAAATTAACCATCACTCCAAGACAAAGATGGCGGCAGCTGGGACAAGTTGCTTAAGAGGGCCTCTGGGCCTGCTTGGTTGCTGTTGCCGCTGGGGTGTGGGGCCCCCTGCAGGCCGGGTCTCCGCTCTTCAGACACCAGCGGCCCCAGCTGTTGGGGTCTGAGGCACGGAGAACTGTCCTGCAGGGGGCCCGGCACCCTGGCAGCTCTGAGCCCTGTGGCTGTGGAGGTGCTGGGGCCACTGGGGTCAGAGGGGCAGAGACACAGCCCACAGGGGGGCCAGCACCCAGCATCCCCAAGCCCAGCCTCACTGCTGGGTTTGGAGGAGCAGAGCAGAGACACAAATCTTCAAGTGGGCCTGGCACCTGTGGAGAAGCTGGGGCCACTGGGGCTACAGCAGAGACACGAATCTGCAGGAAACCTGTGGAAAGGGAGATAAACTATAATAACTTTATCTCCCTTTCCACAAGATGAGAAAACTGACCCTGATTTATTTAGTGATATGGCCTACACCTTTCTACAAGCAAAGGGTATATTATGACCACTCCCAGGAAGGTCTGGTCAGTATACTATCTCCAGGGAATAACACTACTGTAGCAAATCATCTAAGAAAGGAAACAAGCTTTTGTTGGGTTTATTCTGAAGGTCAAAGAACATGCCACCCCAACATATGATGTGTTCTTATATTGATGATCTTGAGCTGCAGAAGCTTGAAAAACAGCAAATGCAAGGAGAGGCTTTCACTAAAGTCTCCTGATCTGCCTAAAATCGGACCCCCACAAAAGGTTCCCTTGATGGGAAAAGTGTCATCAGCCAGTGAAGACAGACTCCTGTCACAGGAGACTACAAGTTGACATCACACCCAAACTTTGTTATGAACTATCTCCTCCACCCCCATTCATCTTTCCTAAAACTCATGTATTCTCCTCTAAGAGGCCTAGATATCCCGTCCCCTTTCCCTAGGAAGAAGGTATTTAAATCTGGATTATAAGCCACCTTGGGGAGTTATTCATTTTTCCCTGGGATCTCCCACATATACACGAGGTACACATGTTAATAAACTTTTGTTTTTCTCTTGGTAATCTGTCTTTCATTACAAGGGCCTCCGCTAAGAACTCAGAAGGGTAGAGGAACACTATTTTTCCTCCTCCATAATTCTATCTCGGGAAATCAAGTCCCAAGCTGAACAGTGAGTTTGGCTCAAGTGCCAAGCAGTCCTGGTTGAGGGGAGGGAAGCTTCTAGGGGGAAATCAATGATATTGGCATCAAAGTAGGACAGAAGGCACATGCATGGTTGCTGGTGGGAGTTTAAAGTGGTTCAACATTTTTGGAGGAGGATTTGGCAAAATCAACAGAAATGTTCAAGGTACATCCAAGAGTCTTCTTCTAGGAATCTCATCTGCTGAGATAAAGCACCAGTGCATAAACCCTGGTCAGAACCTAGGATGCTACTGCAGGCTCCCCTTCCACAATAGGAAAACCTGCTAACAACCTGCATTTTTAAGACAAGGTGGCATCTATACTAATAAAAAGGTAATATGCTAATTAGACTGAACATCTTCCAGATGACCTTCCAGATGTCCTCCAGACAAAGCCATGGTGACAGGGCTGAGGCAGAGGCAGTTACAGGTTATCAGCCAGGCAGAGAGCAGTTAGGGGGATCAGGCCAGCAGGGGAGAGCAGTTATGGGGATCAGGCCAGCAGGCAGGTGAGTGGTTAGGAGCCAGCAGCCCCAAGGGTTCCCCGATTGTAGAGGGTGCAGACCAGGCTGAGGGACCCCCCCCCCCCGAATACACAAATTTTTGTGCACCAGGCCCCTAATCTAAACTAATAAAAGGGTAATATTGAAATTGACTGTTTCTTCGGGATGCTAAGCCACGCCCACCAGCCAATCAGAATGGCTGTATGCAAATTAGCCCAGGCAAGATGGCGGCCGGCAGCCCTGGAGGCCAGTGCATTGCAGGTGTCAGGGCGAGCAGGATGTGGGGGTGGGCGGGAGGGAGATTGGTGGGTGGTGTGGGGGCGGGGAGTGCGATCAACGGGTGGCAGGTGGTGTGTATGGGGTGGGTGGGGCACAATGTACGGGTGGCAAGCGGCAGGTTGGGCGGGTACAGGCTGGGCTGAAGGACCCCCAAGTGCAAAAATTTTTGTGCACCGGGCTCCTAGTCTATAATAATAAAGAGCTAATATGCTAATGGTCGGGAAGCCCTGACATGTAATGACCGATCAGCAGGATGCTGCATGCACAGCATAAGTCAGTGGGCAGGGACTTGCAGCATTGGGGACTTGCATGAGGCTGTGTCCCATCCCTCAGCCAGCACCCCGCATCCCTCCCTGGCCACTGTGACTCTGAGCCAGCGAGGTCCACCTCCGGTCTGCAGCCTAAGAGTGTGGTGCTGGGCAGGAGCACCCAGGGGGCCAGGAACACAGTGTGAGCAGCTAGCGCGACCCCAGAAGGGGTAGCGTGGGGGATCTGTGTTTATACCTCCCTGGCCCTCGCATCCCTCCTCCCTCCCCTCAGCGCCTAGCTCCTGCCTATATGCATGCCAAGCAGGCCCAAATGCACTGGGGAGTGAGCCATTGCAATCAGGACAGCCACTTCCTGGGATGGGGCAGTCAGGCCATGGTGATTTGCAGCAGCAGAGAGGCCTGTGGGCCACGCACAGCCCTTGGGCAGCGGGGGCAGCTGGCCAAGCCCAAGTCAGACTTCGGTGGGGCCAGTGGGAGTCTGAGGCCACACCAGCCCCTACAAGTCCCAGGCTGGACAGTGGCTCAGTGATAGGCAGCATCTCCATGCACGGTGCCTGGAGGGAACTGCGAGGGGTATGGGGCCTCACTGTGAGCTGCTGTGCCACCGCTGCTGCTGCTACTGTTCAGCGAGAGCCCGGTGGCCTGGATCCGGAGTGGGCATGCACAAATGGCCAATCCTGGGAGCGTCCCACCCCAACCCGGCCTCTGAACTCACCTCCACAGCCTGGCCCGGAGACCCTGCCCAGGGCTTCAGGGAGGGGAAGGAGGCTTGAGGCTGCCCTGCCAGTGCCCTAGGCCGCATCGCCTGCACAGCTGCTTGCTGGACTAGCAGGAACCAGAGCATCGCAGGTGAGCTGCTCCTGCCCCTGGTGGTGGAACGGGGAGGAGGGTGCTGGGTGCAGGGAGGGGACCTCAGCCAGGTTACCCCCAGAGCAGGGAAGGAGCCTGGCCTGGGCCCAGTTGGGAGTTTAGGAAGTCTGGCTGAGCAGGCTCTGGTTCACACCAACTCTTATTCTGCCATCTTCTTCCAGCTCTCCAAGCTAGCTCCCCTTACCCACCTGCCCAGGGGAATGGGCTCCAGGCAACCTCCCTGAGCACAGACTGTGGGCCCAGAAACCCTGAGGAAGAGAGCCCAGTGGGGTCCGGTGGGAGCCGGTGCAGAACTAACAGGGCAGAGCTGCTTTGGTGTCTCAGTGAAGTTTGCAACTGACCAAAGGAGGAAACAGATAGGAGAGAGGCCAGGAGCTGTGAATTCCCAGTACTTTAGCCACTTGAAAACAGCTCTGCTTGGAAAGTGAGGCAGCTGTACATTCAGCTGGGAAGTAAGGGGCTGAACACCACTGTTGCTGGTGCTGGACTCCAGTCAGTCAGAGGCCCAAGCGTCCATGACAAGAAGGAAAAAATGGAGGAAGAGGCCCAGAGGAAGGGAGGACAATTGAAGGAAATATGTCTAGACTTTCCCCAGCCCTCTCCTTCTTTCCACTGCCTACAAAAGCACCAGGCCTGGCACACAGTTCTGTCTCCATCTTTTAGTCCCCTGTTCTCCAACCACAGAGGAAAAAAATAAGGAAGGAGTCTGTGCTGCCTCCAGAGTGGGCCTAAGCCATCAGTAGGACATTCTGTGAGGGCTTCCGGACTGTGAGAGGGGGAAGGCCAGGCTGAGGGACCCCTCTATAGTGCATGGATTTTCATGCACTGGGCCTCTAGTCTTACATATAAAAGCCTAAGAGACCACCCAACTGGCTAACCATTTGATTGTCCAACCAGTAGCTATGATGTGCACTGACCACCAGGGGGCAGACACTCAAAGCTGGAGCTGCTGAGCAGCAATGACTTGGCAGATGCAGTTCTTGGGTGATGTACCCAGAACCAGAGAGGAGGGAGCCCGATTCCAGGGTGCATCACCTGAGAACCACCCTCTTGCAATCCAGGACCCCTTGGGGGAGGTCAGAGAGCCGGTTTTAGCCCAATACCTACAGGCCATGCCGAGGAACCCCACTAGTGCATGCATGAATTTCTGTGGAGAGCAGCTACAGCAATTGGACAAGTTCAACCTCGGACTAATGAGAGGGCACAGTCCTCTCATGGCAAAGCCACATGCAGGTCCCAGCTTGGAGGACAAAGCCCTCGCAGCACAATTATAGCCAAGTGCTATAATTGTAAACTTGACCTTAAGGTCCAAAACTGTGGTCCCAGGTGGCTTAGTGATATAGGCTGTGGGAGGTGCAGCAAGTGCTGCCGAAACAAAGCTCGATAGAGTTCAGGTGCATGTAATTCAGTAGATTTGAACCCAAGAGAACATTGTAAACATCTTGACCACGCCCTTACTTTGCCTCATGGAATCTGGCTATAAAATAAAGATTTGGCTTATAGGCTGTGGCACTGTCTCTCCATCTGAGAGCAGTGTCCCACCAAGCACCAGCTTTATTCTCTTGTCTGTCTTCTTTAATCCTTTTCTGCCCACCCCTTCAGGTTCACGCCTGGCCCGTGCTGAGTGCAGCACAAATTCATGCACTGGGCCTCTAGCCCATTGGCTCCCCACTTCAGGTCTGATTCCCCACCTGGCCTCTAGCCCACTGCAGAGGCCCTGGGTCTGGCCCTTACAGGAACTTTTCTAGTCCATCATTTTCCATCATTTTCTGAATGATGAGATGCACAGAACCTAATGTGGCCCCGACGTCTGGTCCATCCACTTAATATCAAATTCTATTGGAGGCACTGAATTTTCCTGCTACCACTCTTGGCTAGGAAACTGGCCATGTCTTCCCTCCTTCCAGGAGGACAGTAGCGCCAATGGGAAATCTCCGAGGAGGAAAAGAGGTGAAGGAGCAGCTCAGGTGGGAAGAAGGAGGTTCCTGCCACCACAGGACTCTGCCTGAGTGGAAGGGCCTGGGCGGGAGCCTGCCATAGAACAGGGTCCTGCCCTAGGCTGACTAGATTCCAGGCTAAGTAAATCCTGTTTGCTAAATAATTGCATTTTGTGGCTAAATGCCCACAAGTTGTCAGTTACTGCCAAACTTAGGGTAAAGTGAGGTGAAAAAAGTGAGACAGATACAGAGAGAAAGTGACATAATATTGAAAGAAGAGAGGAGAGAGCCCGATTCCAGGGTGCGTCACCCGAGAATTGCCCTCTCACAATCCGGGACCCCTTGGGGGATGTTGGAGAGCCTGTTTCAGCCTGATCCCTGCAGGCCAGGCTGAGGGACCCTACTAGTGCTCAAATTTGTGCACTGGGCTTCTAGTCTCTATATATAAAACCCTAAGTGACCAGTTGACCATTCAATCGGTTGACCATTTGACCAGTCACTATGACGTGCACTGACCACCAGGAGGCAGATGCTCAATATAGGAGCTGCCCCCTGGCGGTCAGTGCACTCCCACAGCTGACTAACGGGCACCAGACATCAGGCTCATGGCTGGAAAATACAGAGGTGGCAGGTGCAGTGGGGCCAGGATGAGCAGGAGCAGCACAGCGCCTGGCCCAGGCTTGGGCTCCTCCCAGGCTGTCTGCTGCTTCGCACACTACTACATCCCCCAAGGGGTCCCAGATTGTGAGAGGGTGCAGGCCAGGCTGAGGGACCCCACCAGTGCATGAATCCATGCACCAGGCCTCTGGTATCCTGTCTAATAAAAAGGTAATATGCTAATTGATCCTCACGCCATTGCAAAGATTGCAAAGATAGTGGTGCCCAGAGCCAATAAGGAGGGAATATGCTTATTGACTGCTATGCCCTCAAATATGGTGGCTCCCACAGCCAATAAGGAGGGAATATGCTTTTGACTGCCACACCCTCAAAGATGGTGGTGCCAACAGCCACAAGACGGCAGCGCCCAGTCTCCTCAGGCCCACCAGGGCAGCAGGTGCACAGCACAGGCAAGCTTCAAATGGCAGCTCCCCAGCCGCCCAGGGCCACCCAATGCTCAGGTAACCAGGGCCAGCCGAGGCTTGCACTGCCAGCACTGGCAGCAGCAGAGGTGTGATGAGGCATTGCCTTCCCCTGATCACTGGGTCACCTCCCGCCCCTAAGACATTCTGGACTGTGAGAGGGGGTAGGCCAGGGCTGAGGGACCCCAACTCCAGTGCATGGATTTTCATGCACCAGGTCTCTAATAAAATAATATTGAGCCCAAGCTGGCTTGGCTCAGTGGATAGAATGTCTGCCTGTGGTCTGAGGGTTCTGGGTTTGATTCCAGTCAAGGCCATGTACTTTGGTTGCAGGCTTCATCCCCCACCCCCATAGGGGCCACATGTAAGAGACAACCAATCCAACATCTCTGTCTCTCTGTCTCTCCCCCTCCCTTCCACTCTCTGAAAAATCAATGGAAAAAAAATATCTACAGGTGAGGATTAACAAAAACAACAAAACGATCATTTTTAACACTGTGACAACCATATACTTCTTTCCATTTTTATTATGATATAGTTGACATATAGCATTGTATTAGTTTTAGTTGTACATATAATGATTTCCTATATACATCTATTGCAAAATGACTACCACAATAAGTTTACTCAATATTCATCACCTCATTTACTAGTAGTTACAAAATTTTTTCTTGTGATGAGAACTTTTAAGATCTTTCTTAACTTTCAAATATACCTATAGCAACCATGCTTATTACATTATGTCCTCAGAATTATTTATCTTATAACTGAAAGTTGGTAACTTTTGACTAACCTTTTTCCCATTTTTTCCAAATCCCATGCCTGCCTCTGTCAACCACTTATCTGTTCTCTGCATTGATGCATTTGGGGTTTTTTAGATTCCTCATACAGTATTTGTCTTTCTCTGTCTGACTCATTTAACTTAGAATAATGCCCTCAAAGTCCATCCATGTTGTCACAAATGTCAGGAATTCCTTCTTTTTTATGGCTAATTAATATCCCATTGTATACATGTAGCACATTTTCTTTACTTATCCAACTTAGTTTCTGTGTCTTGACTATTGTAAATAATTCACTGCAGTGAATATGGGGGTATAGATGTCTTTTCACGAAAGTGATTTAGCCAGGCCAGTGTGGCTCAGTGGTTGAGTATCAACCTATGAACCAAGAGGTCACAGTTCCATTCCTGGTCGGGGCATATGCCTGGATTGAGGGCATGATCTCCAGTGTGCGGTGTAAAGGGAAAAGCCGATCAATGATTCTCTCTCTCACCCTTTCTCTTCCTCTCTGAAATCAATAGAAATATATTTTTTAAAGTAAAAAAAAGAAAATGATTTAATTTTGTTTATATATAAACCTAGAAGTGTAATTTCTTGGACATATGGTAGTTTTTAGTTTTTTAAGGAATCTTCATATTGTTTTCCATAGCAGCTACACCAATTTACATTCCCACCACATCCTCAATATGTATTAACTCTTATCTTTTGAATGGTAAGCCATTCTAACATATATGAAGTGATAATGAGTGTGTACTTTTATAGAAACTATAAGACATTATATTCTGATCTTGCAGTATAATTATTGCTAATGTATGGTACATTTAATATCCTCAAGTTTGTTGCTCAAGATAGATGGTTTACACAGTATCCTCTTAAACTCAAAAAGATTGAGAACCATAGCTTTACAGAGTGGAAATTTAATAAACATTTATTCAGTGACCTCTGAGTTTTGTATTATCTTTGTATTGAGGAAGATATTACAATTTTAAAAATCACTATTTTTTTCTATTATCTAAAGAATGTTTAAATTTATGTCTTGGTACAATTGGCATTTATAGTGAACAATAATGAGATATGTCACTATGAAAAATAAAAATAAATATAAAATATATTTTTTAAATCTTTATTGCTCATATTATTATAGTTGTTCCTCTTTTTTCCCTCATAGCTCCCCTCCACCTGGTTCCCACTCCACCCTCTGCCCTTACCCTCCTCCTCCACTGTCTTCATCCACAGGTGTACGATTTTTGTCCAGTCTGTTCCCGCACCCTCCACACCCTTTTCCCCCCAAAATTGTCAGTCCACTCCCTTTCTTTGCTCCTGATTCCATTATATTCACCAGTTTATTCTGTTCATCAGATTTTTTATTCACTTGATTTTTAGATTCACTTGTTGATAGATATGTATTTGTTGTTCATAATTTTTATCTTTATCTTTTCTTCTTCTTCCTCTTCTTAAAGAATACCTGTCAACATTTCATATAATACTGGTTTGGTGGTGATGAATTCCTTTAACTTTTTCTTATCTGTGAAGCTCTTTATCTGACCTTCAATTCTGAATGATAGCTTTGCTGGGTAGAGTAATCTTGGTTGTAGGTTCTTGCTATTCATCATTTTGAATATTTCTTGCCACTCCCTTCTGGCCTGCATAGTTTCTGTTGAGAAATCAGCTGACAATCATATTGGTACTCCCTTGTAGGTAACTAACTGTTTTTCTCTTGCTGCTTTTAAGATTCTCTCTTTGTCTTTTGCCCTTGGCATTTTAATTATGATGTCTTGGTGTGGGCCTCTTTGGATTCCTTTTGTTTGGGGTTCTCTGCACTTCCTGGACTTGTAAGTCTATTTCTTTCACCAGGTAGAGGAAGTTTTCTGTCATTATTTCTTCAAATAGGTATTCAATATCTTGCTCTCTCTCTTCTTCTGGCATCCCTATAATTTGGATATTGTTATGCTTGAAGTTTTCCCAGAGGCTCCTTACACTATTTTCATATTTTTGGAGTCTTTTTGCTTTTTGCTTTTCTGGTTGGGTGTTTTTTTTTTTTTTTTTTGCTTCTTTGTATTTCAAATCTTTAACTTGATTCTTGTGATCCTCTGGTCTGCTGTTGGATCTCTGTATATTATTCTTTATTTCAATCAGTGTATGCTTAATTTCTAGTTGGTCCTTTTTCATATCCTTGAGGGTTTCACTAGATTTATCGAGGGTCTCACTAAATTTATCAGTGGTTTCTAGAAAATTCTTGAAAAACCTTAGAACCATGGTTTTAAACTCTATATCCAGTAGTTTGCTTTCCTCCATTTCTGTCATTTGTGACCTGTTTCTTTGTCTCCACATTTTGGCTTCTTCTCTGTGTTGATAGAGTGGCTTTCAGTGCTAGGTGTCCTATAGGGCCCTGTGGCTCAGCCTCCCCAATTACCTGAGGTGGACACTTGGTGTACCCTTTTGTGGGCTTTGTGCACAGTCTTGTTGTAGTTAAGCCTTAATTGGTGTTGGTATCACTGGGAGGAATTGACCTCCAGGCAAATTGGCTGTGAGAATCAGCTATGTCTACTGTGGAAGAACTTCTGTGCTGGAGACACCCTTATAGGGCAAGACTTGCTTCCGTGGGGCTTTGGTGCTCACTGAATCTGCCTCCTGAGTGTGTCCCTTATGGATCTGAGGAGTTATAATCGGGATGGTCCCACTTTGACTACTGGGTATACTGGCTCTTGGATCTCTAAGGCAGTTCTAATTTAGCCTCTGCCTGAGGCTACCCAGAAGGAGCTAAGGAGAGATCTGCTGATTCCTCTTCTTTGTTTGGGGTTTGGAGGTTCCCAGATGAGGCCCAGCTGTGAAGCAATGCAAGCTGCCTTGGGGCCTTGAACCTTCCTTTGGATGTTCTGGGTCTCTCTGACCCAGCTACAGTTTGTTAGGAAATTTTAGATTGCAAAGTGCCAGGCCATTCATATGCAAAAGCCTCTGTGCACAGCTTGGGTGGGGCGGGGTCTCAGAAGTTCTTCCACAGGGAGGAACAACTATGGCTAATTCTCAGCCCTGCCCTAAGAGGCTCTGGGTCTCAGTGTCCCAAAGTAATCGCTGCAAGAACCTCTGAGAGAAAGCTATCCTTGAGTTCCTTCCAATGCCAGACAGTCCATTTTCTCCCAGTATGAGTCTGGGTCCCCAGAGACTTGCACGGAAGTGGAGTTCAGAGCAGTCTAGAGCTTGTGTCTCCCTCCCTATTAAAATGGACAACCATGCTCTCAGTTGCCAGCCCTTTCCACGTGCACCTCCGTACCTCTGCACTTTACTTCCACACCTCCTGTGAGTCTCAGTGTGCTTTTCTCTTTCCTTCTAGTTGTAGAATTTCCACTCAGCCAGCCTTCCTGTGGTTCTGGGTGATGTCCATTTGTCTCTAAGTTGTAGTTTTGAAGTGGTTGTATGAGGCAAAAATTTCAGGTGTTTACCTATGCTGCCATCTTGGTTTCTCCCTAAAATATTATTAATTACAGCATATCTGTGGCATCAGATTAAATAGTTAAAAATATCCATCTTTAAAGTGGAACTAATGGTCAATAGGAACCTTTGAATTGAATTTAAAAGTGTAGGTATTGCCCTGGCTGATATAGCTAGGTGTTTAGAGCATCAGTCCACTCACTGAAGGGTTAAGCATTCAATTCCCAGTCAAGGGCACATATCTAGGTTACAGGTTCAATCCTGGCTCCTGTAGGGGCACATGGCAGAAGCAACCAATCCATGTGTCTCTCACATCCACTCCTCTCTCTCTCTCTCTTTCTCTCTCCTCCCCCTCCTCCTCCTCCTCCTCATCCTCTTCCTTCTCCTCCACCTCCTTCTGTTCCACGCCTCCCCTTCCAGTCTTCTTACCCTGGCTGATGTTGCTCAATGGGTAGAGTGTAGGCCAGTGCTAAATTCTCTGTCAAGGGCAAATACCTGGGTTGCAAGTTAGAATCCCCACCCAGCTTGAGACAGGTGTGGGAAGTAACCAATCAATATGTCTCTCTCATCTACATTTCTCTCTCTCTCCACCTCCCTCCATCCCCTCCACTCTCTCTAAAAATCAACAGGAAAAATATCCTTGGATGAGGACTAACAAACCAAAATAATATTTTCTTATGTCAGTTCTTCCAGGAAGGCTTCTTTAACCTTTTCACTTCAATTTGACTCCACTTGACTTGTACTTTCATAGGTCGTTATAGATATACTAGAGGCCTGGTGCATGAAAATTCGTGCACAGGGGAGGGAGGGTCCCTCAGCCTGGCCTGCCCCCCCCCCCCCACACACACACACAGTCAAGGAGCCCTCACAGGATGTCCTATGCATAGTTTAGGTCCGTTCCCATGGGGAGCAAGCCTAAGCCACAGTCAGGCCTTCCAGTGCAGGAGGCAACCAGTTATTCAGGTATATAGATACTTTCTGGAGGCAGCACAGACTCCTTCCTAATTTCTTTCCTCTGTGGTTGGAGAACAGGGGACTAAAAGGTGGAGATAGAACTGTGGCCAGGCCTGGTGCTTTTGTAGGCAGCAGAAAGAGAGGGATGGGAAAAGTCTAGACATGTTTCCTTTGATTGTCCTCCCTTCTTCCGGGACCCTCCCTTCATTTTTCCTTCTCGTGGTGGATGCTCAGGCCTCTGACCAACCAGAGCCCAGCAACAGTAAGGTTCAGCCCCCTCACTTCTCAGCTGAATGTACATTACCTCAGATTATAAGGGGGGCTGTTTTCAAGTGACTAAATTGCTGGGAATTCACAGCTCCTGGCCTCTCCCCTCTCAGTTTCCTCCTTGGGTCAGTTGCAAAGTTCACCGAGACACCAAAGCAGCTCTGCCCTGTTAGTTCTGCACCGGCCCCGACCCGGACTCTACTGGGCTCTCTTCCTCAAGGTCTCTGGGCCCACAGTCTGTGCTCAGGAAGGTCGCCTGGAGCCCCTTCTCCCGGGCAGGTGGGGCAGGGGGGTTGGCTTGGAGAGCTGGAGGAAGATGGCAGAGTAAGAGTTGGTATGAACCAGAGCCTGCTCAGCCAGACTTCCTAAGCTTCCCACCGGGCCCAAGCCAGGTCCCTTCTCTGCACTGGGAGTAACCAGACTAAGGTCCCCTCCTTGTACCCAGCGTCTTCCTCACTGTTCCACCATCAGGGACGGGAGCAGCTCACCTGTGCTGCCCTGGCCAGGGGCCTCCTCCCCCTGACTGAAGCTCGGGGCGGGGTCTGCGGCCGAAATAGAAGAAACTGGAATAATCTGAATAAGAATTTCTCCTGTTCCCTAGTCCAATTGTGCACCAACTCCACCTGCAACTCCTGATATACCATTCCACACACCTTCTATCTTCCAGACAGTGACAGTATTGTTCTCGGAAACTGTGGAGACCCCCAAGTAGAAGGATAAGGATATGTGGTATCCTGAAGTTCAGAATCTCTCAAATTCATATTGTCATGGAACTTGTTTGAGAAAGCAATAATTCTTTAACTTCCAACAATACCAGTCACCACAGTCTATAGTTAGCATGTTCAAGAAAAGTAAAGAGTAGACTGAGTTTTTGTAAATATGCTCTTAGAGATCCTTGGCCATTTAAAGAAATCACTCAAATTCATAAGACTCGCTTTATGCTTTAAGTATATAGCATATACTTAAAATAAAAATACTCTAAATTAAACATATTTTAGAAAACTCTTTTCCAAGATGTGCAAATTGTGGAGGCTTCATAAATTAAAAATAAAATTTTTCTTGGCTGCAGAGGCAAGAGTGGGGCCAGGGCAAGGTGGGGCAGGGCGCGTGGCAGTCTGTGCATGCCCACTCCAGCTCCAGGCCATGGGGCTCCCGCAGAGCAGCAGGGCGGCGCAGCAGCCCACAGCAAGGCCCCACGCCCCTTGCAGCTATCCCCACTGTGCATGGAGACACCGCCTATCGCTGAGCCACCATCCAGCCCAGGACCTGCAGGGGCTGGGGTGGCCTTGGGGTCCCACTGGCCCTGCCAAAGCTGGACTCAGGTTTGGCAGCCGCCCCTGTCCTGGCCCACCATTTGGGAGTGGCCTCTGCCTCCGAAGCAGCATTTAGTTAATGCTGGGCAGGCCTATGTGCACCTTCGCTGGGGGCAAAAGTCCCTGCACCCATCCCTACCCACCAGCTCCTGCCTGATCGTAACTCAGACACCATAACAGACAAATTAGCATATTACCTCTTTATATGTATAGATTTATCCCAGTACTGAATACCCTTCCTGTGTGTTCCTCAATTACAGGATACAAGTGAGCAAGGCTTGATACTGTGAAATAGCAGTTCAATAAATGATTGTTGGGTGAATTAAAAAGCTTATCACTTATTTTTATCAGGTGCTTAGAGACCATCTTTGCTTAAGAAAAGTACCTTATTCCAAAAGCACTCTTATCTTATTTCTTCTTGTATTAAAAATCCCACTTTCTGCGTAGCACTATTAAGCTTATTTTCAGTAATGAAAATGAGCTAATTAACAGATAATTACAGTTCATTCTACTTCTAGAGGATATTTGTGTTTTCAAACAAAACACTTGTTAAGACAATGAAATTAATTTTAGTGATGGGATAACTAAGTATGTGTCAGCTAGATAAAGAATGGTGGAAAGGCATTACAAGTACAAGAAGTAATATGGTAAGAAAGTCCAAATGAATGAAATAGGCTGTTTTCAAAAATGTCAAAAAGTAGACCAGTATGGCCAAAGGGAAGGGAAGAGAAGGATGGTAATAATGATAACTACTATGAAAAGTAACTTTTAAATTGTATGCTAAGCACTGCCATATGTGCTTTATGTGCCTCACCTCATTCAATGCTCACACAATCTTATCACAGAAGTACTATTCACATATCTATTTTCAGATGGACGAAACCAAAGCATAAAGAGGTCAAGTAACTTGCTTATATTCCTACCTGTAGTAAATGCAATATGATGCCAAAATATTAACAACTCCATTTGACCTTTATCCTGAAATTGATGGGAGTCTGAGAGTTTTAAGCATGAAAGCACCCTATCATGAGCAGATTTAGTTTTAGAAAAATTCCTCTGGAGATTGGGTAGGAGAAAGAATTGTGCAGTCTAGAGGCTGAGAAAGTAATAATCCAGGAAAAAAGCAAAGAGGTCCTAAGATCATGGTGGTACAATAGGAGAGAAAAAGAGTGCCAACATATATGTAGGAAGTAAAATCAGAACCTTAGGTGATGAAGATAAAAGGGACAGAATTTAGAATGACTGGTATACTAGGTCATTCGGTGAGTGATTGTGCCTTCAGATAGGGAAAAAAGAGGGAATAAGAGATTTTAATTGTATTGAGAATGATTTGATTAGGCAACTTTTAGATATAAATGTCAAATACAGAACAGACCCTGTGGGTCCAGAGCCCAGCAGTTGTGTCTGAGCTCGGTAAGGAGTTGGAGACACTGGGCCATAAATGGTTGTTGAAGGAAAGCACTTAATTTAAACATGGAGACTTAATTTAAACATGGTCACCAGAGAGAACATATGTGGACAGAAGAGCACAGGACAAAAAAAATCAGGCTTTAAGCACTGGTGGCAGCATCACTGAGGTAAGACTGAAAAATGATTGGAGAAGGCAGATAGGTAGGCAAGAGTGGTTTCTCTCATACTACGTCAAGTTTTAGGAGAGTGAGCAGCCACATCAGACACCACAGTGAGGTCAAATAAAACTAGGAAATAAATTATCATTGAAATTGACAATTTGAAGACAAATTATGACTTCATGGAGAGGAGTTTCAGAGACTGAAATCAGATTACAACAAAAAGTGAACATGCAGAGAGGAAGTAAAGAAAGTAAGCATAGAACCACTATTGTTGTGAAGCATGGCTTTAAAGGGAAGGAAACTGGAGGGGGCATGAAAAGGAGAAAAAAGACATTTGAGTGTGCAGATTTGTTTTGACCACATCTCTATACACAGGGAATTTATTCTGAACTACCCTTTCTAGAGTTTGTTGAACCCTCTATTGCCTTCAGAGCATGAAAGGCCCTGATGAGATGGCAATATAAATAGGAAGAAGGCCAAGAGCACCTTAGTTTCCTCTGGAGTCAAGGTCAACTTAGAGAAATGTGTAGGTTTCACATAGCTTAACATTAGTTAGGGAAGGTAGCTGAGGTCTGCAATGAGGCTGCTTTCCAGTGGGAACAGAGCCTCATATAACAAGCCTACATATATTAATTCTACCTAAGTGGGGTAGACCATTCACTAAGGGCTCACCTTATAAGATTGCCTAACCACTCCAAAAAATCAGTAGTGATAAAACGCCAGTGTCAATGATCAGGTTAGGGACTCTAGCAGTCAGATCCAGCTGAAGAAATCTCCCCACACCCAGCATACTGCCCATGTGATCAAAATCTCCATTCCTCCCTTGTTGCTGCTGCTGAATATTTTAATCACCTCTTATTTACCCTGTAGTTGAGAGAGGGATTCCTGCCAAACACAGGTCACTCAGCACTGGACCCATGAGAGGACAGCAGTTTATTAGTTATACATACTCACAGCCCATGGGAGGAGGACACAGCACACCATGCACGACCTCATTAGGTTGCACTCTGGAAGAGAGTAAACAAACAGGGATGCTGGCAAGCAGCCCTTAGAATATAAAGAGAGAAAAGAGATCCTGTGGGAGGATGAGATTGGCTTGTTTGCATAATTCTGGGCAGGCAGGGAACTGATTTCCCACTGCTTTGGGATACGCAGCACTATGCCTTGTCCCCTTTATAAAGAGGGTTGGTTGCCTAGGGACTTTCTTCATAGAGCAGAATAGGGAGAATAATTTGGGCCATTTGAGGTCCTCCCAATGCTACCAAATGGCAAAGCAGCACCTAATGTTGGGTCTTAATTTTAGTTAGAGGCTGTCTTAGTCCATTTGGGCTGCTATAACAAAATATAAGAGACTGGGTGGCTTATAAACAACAGAAATTTTATTTCTCACATTCTGGAGGCTGAGAAATCCAAGATCAAGGCACTGGTGGATTTGTGTCTGGTGAGGCCTACTTCCTGATTCAGAGCTGACCATCTTCTCACTGTGTCTTCATATGGCAAAAGGGGGATAAGGAGCTCTCTGGAGTCACTTTTATAAGGTCACTAATTCCTTTCAAGAGCTCCTTCTTCATGACCTAATTGCCACCTAAAGGCCTAACACCATCACATTAGGGATTAGGATAACAACATATGAATTTGGGGAGACACAAGCATTCAATCTTTCACAGATTAATATAGGCAGAAAGTAGGCACTGAATCAAACAGTGACAGTTAATAACAATAAAATCTGCATTTGATTGAATATTTACTTGAAAGATCCTCAATTTTAAATCAGAAGCAACTGGAAAATTTACTGGCCTGGACTGTTTTTTTATTGGACCAAATTTAGTTTTTCTGCTATTGAGCAGTAACAGAGCCTGTCAAAGAAAGGTGTATGCTGTCATAAAAATAAAATGGGTTTTATGTTTCCACCAAGCTGATTGCAGATATCCAATTCATACTCACCATGCCCACAGTTAAAAGTTGCAAAGGAGCTATAGAGAAGTTTAGGGTGCTTCCAGGAGAATGTGAAAGACCACCTGTCAAGAAGCCTCACAGGTGACATTACTTTTGGCAAATTTAGCAATGCCCCCAGTCTGGCTCTCAGCCCTGTCAATTTTTCAGAGCTGAAAAGCCTCAGGAAATCTGATTCATGACAATCTGTTCACAAGAGGCATAAGTAATTTACAGTGTGAGATATTCAATCCTGGTTTCTGGAATCTATGTATTCTCTATCCCTGTATTCCTTCTCTGGAATTAGGGGACTCAGGAAGGTAAACTAATAATCCATTGTTAGGGGTAGGGAGAGTAATATTTCATTAGTTTGTGAAATGATTAACCATCTCTACTCCACTTACAGAGATGCTCTTCCAGTGACTAGAAAGTGCATCTTGGCCATGGTTGGTATTTTTGTATTGTGTTGAATAAACACCTACCAGATTTGTCTTAATTCTTCCCTTCTTTAAGCTTCACACTGACCTAGACTGGGATCAGTATATGTTGTATGGGCTTCCTTAACATGCCCTGACCATATAGAGACCAGAGTGTATTTTGATTAACTGTTTGCTAGTATCTCCCCTATCACTGTAAAACCTTTAGGGCAGGAGAATAGTGCTGTCATCTTGTTTATCCTACTTCCATTGTTGATTCCAGACTAATCCACTCAGGCAAAACCCCTCTTCCATTTCCTGCATCATCCTTCAAGTTATTCTCCTACAGTCATGAGAGTGTTTTGGCCTCTGACTCTAGGTCTTCCTCTCCTCTTCTGGTCCTGCTTTACTCTAAGGAAGTTTAACTGCTCTGTGACTGATCAATGAAAGGTCTTCACTTCCAATTACACCCCACATCACTTCAACCCACTTTCTTCACCACACCATGGACTTCCCCATCATCTGGAACTGCTCTTCCAACTGGAAGACAGGACTGACCTGAGTGAAAGACCAACCTGGTAGCAGGACTGAGCTTGAAGGGATCAATTGTTAAATTGAATTAGAAAGTAGGTTTACTGAAGAAGGAATTAAGCATGACAGCTGAGGGCATTGGCCCAGTCACCCTGTTAACATCAAAATTACCTTGGAGAAACTCTTTGATGATTTATATCATGTGCTTTGAATAACTCTCTGGCTGGGGTGGTGAATGCTGGAGGTGTGAATTTGTTCTTAGATAGTCTTTAAAAGGGTTCTTCAAAAGTGAGAGGCAAAAAGTAGATTTTGGTCCAATATATGAATGTGTTAATTCTCTAGAGCTGCCATAACAAAGTACCACAGAATAGATGCATAAACAATAGAAATGTATTAGTTATAGGTCTGGAGGCTAGATAACCAAGATGAAGGTGCCATCAGGGTGGGTTTTCTCTGAGGGCCAAAAATAAAGGTTTTTTTGTTCCAGGCTTTTCATATTGCGAATGGCTGCTATCTCACTGCCTTTTCACCTGGTGATTTCTCTAACAGTGTACCCTTGTGTTTCTTCTTATTATTACAAGATCACTCATTGGATTAGGGCCCCATCTTATTTAACTGAGTCATCTCTTTAAAGACCTTAACTCTAAATATGGCTATAATATGAGGTACTGGGGTTTGGGACTTCAGCATATGAACTTGCCTGTGGGAAGGACACAATTCAGTCTATAACAATGAGCAAAATTAGAACAGAGTAAGTGTTGAATAATTATGTGTTGAATGATTTTTCCTCCCACAAATTACTATTTTTTTTTAGTTTTTCTAAGCCATGAATTAACATAAGGTTTTATACAACAGAGTAGGGCTCTGTTGTGAATATACTCTTTGGAAACACATTTCTCAATGAAAGTTTTGATAGAATAAAGTCACAAAAATATTAATTAGGATTGAAGACTTAATATTTTGGGGGGTAAATATTGACATTACATATCAAGAATTACATTTACATTGATCAATAGGTAAGTACTGTTAAAAATAATTTTTAAAGATAGTAAAAATCATCTCTCTCATACAAATATAAAACATGTGTTAAAGATCTCATTTAACTATTGATCAATGAGCTTATAAGCAATTCAAAGAAGTATAAAAAAACACACAAAACAAACAAACACAAACCAAATAGACCAACATCAGACACATTTCCAGATCATAACTACTAAAATAAATTTAGAAATTAAAACTAAATTTTTTTCCTTAAGTGGAAAGGCTCGTGCCTCCATCGACAGAGTTTACTTGCATGTCTACAGACAAGAATTATTTGGCAGAACTGTCAGCTACCTATGACTTCAGAACTGGAAAACATATCTCCCATAGAATCAGAATCAAGTACATATCTCCCATAGAATCAGAATCAAGTACATGAAAGAAAGCTCTATAGACAATGCACAGTTTTCGATGGAACCACAAATTTTTCCTTACAGTCTCAAAGACTAAAATTTTGATACTCCAAATTAAATAATATTGTAATAATAAATTGTTACCCTAACTGGTTTGGCTCTGTGGATAGAGTGTTGGCCTGCGGACTGAAAGGTCCCAGGTTTGATTCCGGTCAAGGACATGTACCTTGGTTGCGGGCACATCCCCAGTAGGGGGTGTGCAGGAGGCAGCTGATCGATGTTTCTCTCTCATCGATGTTTCTAACTCTCTATCCCTCTCCTTTCCTCTCTGTAAAAAATCAATAAAATACATTTATATATATGTATATGTATATGTATATGTATATGTATATGTATATGTATATTCAGAAGGATTCTGATTGATGAATTTCAGGCACCATGTTGATAGAGATTTTGGTGTTGTAAGAAGAAAGTTTCTCACATTAAACTCCATCACATGGTATATAAAACCACCAATAGGCCATCTACCACTTACTCAGTTTACTCAAGGAGATTATTATAGTACTGAGTTAGCGTTATTGAAAATGAATATGTAGACCTCTTATTTTGATTAGAATTTTGGTAGAGGATTTATTAGCTGGAAAACAGTGCCTTAACAGATAAAAACCTATCTGATAGCTTTGCTACTCTTTTTCTATAAATAAATTCCTTCTGGAGTTCAACCTAAATGGATGCATGCTAATAACAACAAAAAAAACCACATATTTCTAAACACTCAAATGCCCTTATCTTGAAGATATCCTTGTGGAGGATAATATTTTCCAATTACTTTCCTGGTTTTAGTCTCTTGATCAAAAATTAAAACACTAAAATTATTGTATTTTAAGTTACTTTCCAGTTTTGTTTTTGTTTGTCTTGCAACTTATTTTGGTAAATTAAAATCAGCTACACTATCAACACAGATTAATATATTCAATAATCTGATCCCTAACTGGTCTATAGTAGTGAAACTTTGCTCTAATACTTTTACATCACAAGGACTGTGAATAACTTATATCTTAGGTGTCTGATTGATTACCTTCTTCCTTTAGTGCTGAACATGTTAGCTTGATTTGTGCATCATCAGTTATCAGCAAAGGCACCTGATCATTAGCAGGGCCCCATGTACATTGAAAATCAGCACTCCATTGCCCAGGCTCTGGGTAAATGAGAAAAACACATTTAATTGAAGGCAGTAGGGGCAGCTTAAAACATTTATTCTACCACCATCAACACTATCACAGGCAGACTTGCTACAGGATGGCAAATACACATCAATATACCATCATTCAACATTGACAATTCAACACAGTACTTTCTCTGCTGACCCAGAAATAGCCTTAGAATCCTCAAGACAGTGCTCAGGGCAGCCAGTACTAATGAATCAAGTTGGCATGCAATTTAAATATTATTTATAATATTTGCTCCATCTCTTGTTTTTGAATTTCAGTCTCCATAAGTACCATGAAATATGCAATGACTGACAGAATCAAATATTGTTCTTCCAAAAGTCACAGAATGAGAGCTTTCAGACAGAACTCAGCCTACTGTAGACAGATTTTGTTTGGCTAATTCAATAGTGATTTTAAAAAAAAATTATCAATTGCCAACATTAAAACAACAGGAAATTTGATTCAAATACTCTGATCTCTGTCTTTTCTTTAAAAATCATATTTGGACCCTGGCCAAGTAATTCAGTTGGTTAGAGCATCACCCCAATATGCAAAGATCTCAGGTTTGATCCCCAATCAGGGTACATAAAAGAATCAACCAATAAATGTATAGATAAGTGGAACAACAGATCAATGTTTCTCTGTCTCTTTCTGTCGCGCCCCCCATCTCATTCTCTCTCATCAATGAATAAATATTTGAAAAAAATCCTATTTGAGAACGCTGGCCTTTTATTGGCACATTGCCACACATACTGGACCTGAGAACTGGCTCTCTCCTAAAGCTATGCAAGCTCAACAGTCTGCTGTGAATCCCACTCATTCAACTTGGCTCATTTAAATGATGTACTTTAAATGGACAACCCTTTCTTGTACTACTATGATGTTCCCTAGGTCTTTCACTCTGTTTGATCTTACGAAATTTTCAGGGTAGGAAGTATGAGTGTAAGATCTGTAGGTCTCCTTTGAGGTGCTAAGGCAGCTTTGGAGATAAATAATGAGAGCAATGGGAACTCCTGTAACTTATCTCCTCCTGTGGTTCAGGTCATCAAAATAGGGCATGCATTTCTCAGCTAGCACTGGAGTCCAGAAGGCAAATCCCCTCAAGTGCTGACCAATTTCATTTTGGTGAGATTGGTATGAGGTCTGCAACCTTGAAGCTGCCAATGAGACATCACCTCTCTAAGTAATTAAAGACACGGCAGTTGGTAGGGAGGAAGAAAAAATCCAAATAGATCCCCAATGTGTTTTCTTATAGTCTATACATTTAGAAAAAAACAGATATGAAATGGTTGCTCTTTGAAGAAACTGGCCTAAACTACAACCAAAGTTGAAGGAAACTTCCAAACTGCTCTGTGTACTAAGGAGTTCTTAAGACAGCTCAGCAAACTCAGATACAGTATGGATCAAGAAAGCTTAAGAAAATGATAAGCCTTATACTTAAATCATATATCAGAATTTTCTTAATTTGAAGATAATATTAGTCATGGGAGATCTAAGTGATGTAGTTTTTGGCTTCTTATCTTTGGCCTCTTGCTGTTCTAACACTCCAGGCATGCATGATTTCAGGGTTCCTTTGCTGCATTTCTTTCTTCCTTTAGTGCTGTGATATCTCTGAGTTATCCCACTGACTTCCTCATCTTCCCTTTCCTCTTTAATGTTTCTCCTTTGCTCTTATAGCTATCTAATAGATATGTTTAACTTCCTCATTTTGTTTAGAGTGGGTGTTCCTTCCACTAGCTGGATAAGTGTCTGTTGCTTACTGATGTATCCCAGACAGAGACAGGTACATATTAAAACACTCAACAATTATTTATTGTCTGGGGTGAAAACTACTTGGGTGCAATACCTGCATAGCACCAGGTTTCATAGACTATGTGAAGTTGTGTCAGGTTTCCAGACCCCATGAATTTTTTAAAAGCTGGGGGCAGAGATGATAGAATATAATATCTGCAATCTCTCAAATTTCATTATTGAAAAACTATAAGAATGTAATATTGGGAGGAAGATGTAAACTCTCATGCAATTTTCAAGCAAACTGTTTAGAGAGATGATTATAAGTTATGCAAATGTAAAAAAATTTCAAAAAGAGATGTGAGTCAAAAGTGCTTGCATTGCTTTGAGGAGGAGAATGTAAATGGCACAATGGTCCACTTTCTCCACTTAAAGGAGAGAGAGGCAGGGGCTCTTTTTGTGAAAGACAAATTAAACATAAAACAAATCAAAACACTGGGATGGCCCATTTTTACCTCTGAAACAGGGTCTGTATTTTATAGTCACTCGAACTATTTTCTGTAGGTTTTTTTTTTTAAATCTTTATTGTTGAGAGTATTCTAGAGATCCCCCTTTGTATCCATAGGTAATGCATATATACATATAAGGTCTTTGGTTAATCTCTTCCTGCCCATCCCACCCCCATTCTCTCTGAGATTTATCATCTATTTTATGTTTCCATGCCTCTGGTTCTATTATATTCATCAGTTTATTTTGTTCATTAGATGCCTTATTTGTTTACTTTTATTTTTAGATTCAATTATTGATACATATGGATTTATTGCCATTTATTGCTCATATTTCTTCCTCTTCTTCTTTTTCTTCGTCCTCTTCCTCTTCTTCCTCCTTCTCCTTCTCCTCCTCCTCTTCCTCTTTTTAAAGAATATCCTTCAACATTTCACGTAATACTAGAGGCCCAATGCATTAAGTTGATAATTTTGTATGGCCTGCGAATGATGTTATAAACACCCAAATTATCCTTGGCTATAAAAAAAGGTTCCCCACCTCTGATCTAGTCAAATTCCTAGTCTAACCTTTGTAATGATCTAAACCATAAATTTTAACTGTTTGCATTTGAATTGCCTTCTTCATATTTTCATGATGACCAGATTCAGGCCATTGGGAATGAAGGAGGATAAGATCATCAGAACAGACAGTTTTGAAGTTGTTACAAGAGGACAAGAAAGTCAACAGACTTCCTTTATGTATGAGTTTTATAGGATATCAGTGAGTATAGCCATAGGACAAGAAAAGCAGATCAATACAAATTTGGAAGCAACAGTGAGAGAACACGAATATAGCAGTTTGATGGAGCTTCAAGAATCAAGAATAAATGGAAGAAACTTCTTATGAAGCTTGACTTATTTTAAAATATCTGAGTGATGAAAACAAGTATAGTGTTTTGGTTTTAGTGCCTACACAAAGAACTCAATTCATAGCTGCAAAGTGTAAAGTTTTGATTTTTTAAAATTTGTATTTATTGTTGAAAGTATTACAGATGTCCCCTTTGGAGGTTTTTCCTATTGACCCCCCTCACCCCGCACCCGCCCTTCCCAGGACTTTACCACACTAATGTCTGTGTCCATAACCTAGCATATATGCATATAAATTCCCTGGTTAATCTTTCTGCTTCGCCCCCACCCCCACCCCACCTTCCCTCTGAAAAGACATTGAACCTGGGATCCCCACCAGTAAAGACTAACCATGCTTAAGGATTTAGAAATATTTAAGCAAGTGGATGTGAAGAAGTTTACAAATCTAACAATCTAGACAGTTATGTTAATTATTGTGCCATGCAGAGTACCCACAATTTATATCTGTGATTATAATAACAACCCTACACCTTCATTTAAAACACTTGAACCATTGCTCAGAAGGCAATAGAAGCCTTCTTTCTGAGGGCCCTTTTATTGGTTTCATGAACAAAATCCACATGTACACATCAGTTCTCTTTAACAAAACTTAATTAAACACGGACAAGTAAACTAAAGATAAGACAAAATCACACCCATGAAGAACCTTAGAAATCATATTATCTCTATTCTTTCATTTTATAGATTAAAAACTAAAATTCAATAAGGACAGGATCATATGTCTCAGCTAGGGCAGAAAGTGAGGTCCTGGATTCTAGCACAAGCCCCTTGTTCCATGAGAAAAGAATCAGGTTATTTTACCCAAAATACTACCAATGCAAGCTATAAATGACAGTGAATTTGAAGCTATTTCTGGTGCTGAAACAAAGACTCACAGCTCTATCATTCATCATATCATGAAACAGTTCACATTGCTTTTCTTCCTTTTTTTAAAAAAATATATTTTATTGATTTTTTTACAGAGAGGAAAGGAGAAAGATAGAGAGTTAGAAACATCGATGAGAGAGAAACATCGATCAGCTGCCTCTTGCACACTCCCTACTAGGGATGTGCCCTCAACCTTTAACAATTTTGGTTTTCAAATCCTATATAATAAAAGGATAATATGCAAATTGACCCTAACAGCAGAACAATTGGGAATGACTGGTCACTATGACACACACTGACACCTAGGGGACTGACACTCAATGCGGGAGCTGCCCTCTGGTGATCAGTGTGCTCCCACAGGGAGAGCTCTGCTCAGCCACAAGCCAGGCTGACAGCTGCCAGTACAGTGGTGGTGGTGGGAGCCTCTCTTGCCTCTTCAGCAGTGCTAAGAGTGTCCGATTGCAGCTTAGGCCTGCTTCCCACTGGCAAGTGGACATCCCCGAGGACTCCCAGGCTGCCAGAAGGATGTCTGACTGTCAGCTTCGGCCTGTTCCCCTGGGGAGCGGGCCTGAGCCAGCAGGTGGACATCTGAGGAGTCCCAGACTGCGAGAGGGCACAGGCCAGGCTGAGGGACCCCTCCCAGAGAGCACAAATTTTTGTGCACCGGGCCTCTGGTTTCAGTATAATTTGCATATTTCACACAATTCTCATATGATCTTACTGACAGTGTAGATAAATTTCATCTTATAACTTGATACTACATATATTTCTCTATGAATCTTCTCTGTTTTTATGACTCAACATTTCCTTTTAAATATCTTTGGACCAATATTGCTATATTTTCTCTAAGGTTTTGATAGTTCCTTTAAATTAAAAAATGTAATCTGCAACTATAAATCTTTTTTTCAGCAGGATTGTTGCTCTTTGGCAACTTACTTTTCCCCTTTCAGTTTCTCCCACCTCAGGATATTTGCATAAAGTCTTATTTTCCTCCCTAAGTATATCTTCTACCTATGGAGCATCCTCATTCCAAGTTGAAGGAAAGACACAAAACAGAATCAAAGTTGTATTAAAGTATAGTAGGTACATTTACATGATGATTATGAATCTTGTGGGTTATGTTTTTATTCTTTTTTAGAAATTTTGTGCACTGTTTTATTTTTTAGTAACAATACCTATCATCATTTTAAGGACATATATTCTATTCTTTCTGTTATAACATAGCCTATCATTACTTCTTTTTTTAAAAAATGACACTTTTGGGAGAAAACCAAGATGGTGGCATAGGTAAACACCTGAAATTGCTGCCTTGCACAACAACTTCAAAACTACAACTAAAAGGAAAGGGAAAAGCACACTGAGACTCAGAGGAGGTGCGAAAGTAAAGTAAGTAAAGTGCAGAGGTATGGAGGCGCATGAGGACAGGGCTGGCAACTGAGGACGCGGTTGTCTTTTTCAATCAGGAGGGAGACACAAACTCCCGACTACTCTGAACTCCAGTTCCAGACAAGTTTCTGGGGACCCAGATTCATATGGGGAGAAACTGGATTGTCTGGCATTGGGAGGAACTCAAGGACAGCTTTCTCTCAGAGGTGCTTGCAGCTATTACTTTGGGACACGGAGACCCAGGGACCCTTAGGGCAGGACTGAGGATCAGCCATAGCTGTTTGCTCCACTCTGTTAATTCCCTGAGACCCTGCCCCACCCAAGCTGTGCACAGAGGCTTTTGCATATGAATGGCCTGGCACTCTGCAATCTAAAATTCCCTAACAAACTGTAGCTGGGTCAGAGAGACCCAGAACATCCAAAGGAAGGCTTAAAGCCCCAACGCAGCTTGCATTGCTTCATAGCTGGACCTCATCTGGGAACCTCCAAACCCCAAATAAAGAAGAGGAATCAGCAGATCTCTCCTTAGCTCCTTCTGGGTAGCCTCAGGCAGAGGCTAAATTAGAACTGCCTTGGATATCCAAGAGCCAGTATACCCAGTAGTCAAAGTGGGACCATCCTGATTATAACTCCTCAGATCCATAAGGGACACACTCAGGAGGCAGATTCAGTGAGCACCAAAGCCCCACAGAAGCAAGTCTTGCCCCATAAGGGTGTCTCCAGCACAGAAGTTCTTCCACAGTAGACACAGCTAATTCTCACAGCCAATTTGCCTGGAGGTCAATTCCTCCCAGTGATACCAACACTAATCAAGGCTTAACTACAACAAGACTGTGCACAATGTCCACAAAGGGGTGCACCAAGAGTATCTACCTCAGGTAATTGGGGAGGCTGAGCCACAGGGCCCTATAGGACACCTAGCACAGAAAGCCATTATATCAACACAGGGGAGAAGCCAAAATGTGGAGACAAAGAAACAGGTCACAAATGACAGAAATGGAGGAAAGCAAACTACTGGATTCAGAGTTCAAAACCATGGTTCTAAGGTTTTTCAAGAATTTTCTAGAAACCATTGATAAATTTAGTGAGACCCTCAATAATTCTAGTGAGACCCTCAATAAATCTAGTGAGACCCTTGAGGATATGAAAAAGGACCAGCTAGAAATTAAGCATACACTGACTGAAATAAAGAATATTATACAGAGATCCAACAGCAGACCAGAGGATCATAAGAATCAAGTCAAAGATTTGAAATATGAAGAAGCAAAAAACACTCAACCAGAAAAGCAAAAAGCAAAAAGACTTCAAAAATATGAAGATAGTGTAAGGAGTCTCAGGGACAACTTTAAGCATACCAACATCTGAATTATGGGGGTGTCAGAATAAGAGAGAGAGCAAGATATTGAATACCTATTTGAAGAAATAATGACAGAAAACTTCCTCTACCTGGTGAAAGAAATAGACTTACAAGTCCAGGAAGTGCAGAGAACCCCAAACAAAAGGAATCCAAAGAGGGCCACACCAAGACATCATAATTAAAATGCCAAGAGCAAAAGACGAAAGAGAATCTTAAAAGCAGCGAGAGAAAAACAGTTGCCTACAAAGGAGTACCAATATGATTGTCATCTGATTTCTCAACAGAAACTATGCAGGCCAGAAGGGAATGGCAAGAAATATTCAAAGTGATGAATAGCAAGAACCTACAACCAAGATTACTTTATCCAGCAAAACTATCATTCAGAATTGAAGGTTAGATAAAGAGCTTCACATATAAGAAAAAGTTAAAGGAATTCATCACCACCAAACCAATATTATATGAAATGCTGACAGGTATTCTTTAAGAAGAGGAAGAAGAAGAAAAAGATAAAGATTAAAAATTATGAATAACAAATACATATCTATCAACAAGTGAATGTAAAAATCAAGTGAATAAAAAATCTTATGAACAAATTGGTGAATATAATAGAATCAGGGGCATAGAAAGGGAGCGGACTGACAATCCTCGGGGGGAAAGGGGTGTGGGGGGTGCGGGAAGAGACTGGACAAAAATCATACACCTATGGATGAGTACAGTGGGGAGGGGCATTAAGGGCATAGGGTGGGGTGGGAACCGGTGGAGGGGAGCTATGGGGGGGGGGAGAGCACAACTGTAATAACCTGAACAATGAAGATTTAATTAAAAAATGACACTTTTACTGTGTCTTCTGTAACTGACACAAATTTAGGAACAATAATACATATTTTTTGCAATGAAAATAGCTGATTTTCTCATTCAAACTCTAAAACTATGGGAAACCTTTTGCAAGATATTAAATTCACAAAGTCATATATGAACTCAAATCTATAAACATTTGACAGATACAGTCAGAACAGTGAGTAGGAATTCTTCAGAATGGTTCTGATCAATTCCATTTATTAGGTCCTCTCCATGAAATTTAGTATAATATATAAAATTATTCAATTCTATTTTTTTTACAATACCCTCCCCAAACTTGTCATCACTTACAATTCATCAAAAGTTAAATTTTGGATTATTGCTTTACCACCAGAAAGTTTCTAAATCTGCTACCACCTATAAAATCCCTTCACAAGCATGTTCTTAAGGAAAGATAAAATTCATCACTAGGGTTAATTTCAAGGGTCTTACTTTAAACAATCTTAAGAGTTCTTCCTGGAGCATCTCAGAGACACTTGCCTCAGGAAAACATTTTCTGATATCCAGCCAGCATGGCCATAGCCCAAACAGTTCTGAAGTTATTTTAGAGCTCTGTGATATTTTCATCAGTATTCTTTGTCTTCCATTTCTGTAGTATCACTTTCTGGATAATATCTGATACATAAAGAAAGATATTTTTTAAAGTGCCAAGAAAAAATAAATACTTCCAGAGTAGAACTAAGAATGTTGTTAAAGTGTTGATGTTTACTTATTTTCTAACCAGAAAATCTCTTTCTGTTTATGTGTGTTTATATATGCACACATATGAATTAAAAACACAAATTAAATTATGTTGCTATATGCTTCTGATTATCATTGACCTACATATACATATGCTTTTAAAACAGTGAACTATATATCTTGACAATTTAATTGTATCTCAAAACTTAATTTACATATTAACAATTAGAAAAGTGTGTACTTTTAATGATTATTTAATGCTTTTTTTTTTCTTGTGTCAAAACCAGATAGTCTTCATCTTTTTAAATTTTTGGTATGATTGCAAACCATTCATTAACACAACCACTATCAACAAAATTTTCTCTCACTTGCACGCTGTGATTTTTAAATTGCAAGAAAGAATGCTTCAGGAATGTTTTTTAAAATCTTTTGCTCTAAATTTTTTCTCTCCTTCAATTTTTGATTTCTGTAGCTTCCCATACACAAAAGGCTGCATGACATTACTCTTTGGGTAATTAACATTCTAAAATTTCTTTCACTCTTGACAATTTTTCACAAGGAGTCTGAGTATTCATAAACTCACATATAAAACTGACAGAAAAATATTTTTAAGAACCAAACTTGCATCAGTTATATGAACCACATTAAGTTTCTGTTAGTCTTCTTTTAATATTTATTTTACTATATTTCAGTAAATATAGCTAAATAAATTTTTATTGTCTTTGATGATAGTTTCAAGAGTCCAGCTACTCTTTTTTTAAAAATATATATTTTATTGATTTAGTTTACAGAGAAGGGAGGGGGATAGAGAGTTAGAAACAGTGATGAGAGAGAAACATCAATCAGCTGCCTCCTGCACACCTCCTACTGGGGATGTGCCTGCAACCAAGGTACATGCCCTTGACCGGAATCAAACCTGGGACCTTTCAGTCCACAAGCCAATGCTCTATTCACTGAGCCAAATCGGTTAGGGCCCAATTACTCTTTTAATGTGGTTTTCCAGGTAAAGAAAAAATGTTTAATTATTCTTCAAATGAAATTTCCTATATCATAAAATTTTTCAATTTTCTTGGCTATCTCTAATATTTTTAGGCTAAATTTTCTTTTTTTGAAGTATTACAAAGATTATTGCATATGTCTTCTTTTTTCCCCCTTGACCTTCCCCCAGCCTCCCCTACACCCCAGTGTCTTATGTCCATTGATTATGCTTATATGCGTGCATACAAGTCCTTTGATTGATCTCTTAACTCCCCCCCCCACAACCCTCCTCAGCCTTCCAGCTGTAGTTTGACAATTTGTTCAATGCTATTCTGCCTCTGTATCTATTTATGTTCATCAGTTTATACAGTCTTTATTATCCATAAATAAGTGAGATCATGTGGTATTTTTCTTTCATTGACTGGCTTATTTCACTTAGCATAATGCTCTCCAGTTCCATCCATGCTGCTGCAAATGGTAAGAATTACTTCTTTTTTACAGCAGCATAGTATTCCATTGTGTAGATGTACCACAGTTTTCTAATCCATTCATCTGCAGATGGGCACTTAGGCTGTTTCCAAATCTTAGCTATGGTAAATTGTGCTGCTATGAACATAGGGGTGCATATATCCTTTCTGTCTGGTGTTTCTGGTTTCTTGGGATATATTCCCAGAAGTGGGATCACAGGGTCAAATGGGAGTTCCATTTTTAATTTTTGAGGAAACTCCATACTGTCTTCCATAGAAGACACCAGTCTGCATTTCCACCAGCAGTACAGAAGGGTTCCTTTTTCTCCACATCTTCTCTAACACTTGTTGTTTGTTGATTTGTTGATAATAGCCATTCTGACAGGTGTGAGATGATATCTCATTGTTGTTTTGATTTGCATCTCTCGGATGATTAGTGACTTTGAGCATGTTTTCATATGTCTTTTGGCTTTCTGAATGTCCTCTTTTGAAAAATATCTATTTATGTCTTTTGCCCATTTTTTTATTGGATTATTTGTCTTCCTTTTGTTAAGTTGTATGAGTTCCCTATAAATGTTGGAGATTAAACACTTATCAGTGATAACATTGGCAAATATGTTCTCCCATGCAGTGCGCTCTCTTGTTGTTTTGTTGATGGTTTCTTTTGCTGTGAAGAAGCTTTTTTTTTTAATATAGTCCCATTAGTTTATCTTCTCTTTAGTTTCCAATGCCCTAGGAGCTGTATCGGTGAAGAAATTGCTTCGGCATATGTCTAAGATTTTGTTGCCTTTGTATTCCTCTAGTATTTTTATGGTTTCCCGTCTTACATTTAAGTCTTTTATCCAATTTGAGTTTATTTTTGTGTATGATGTAAGTTGGTGATCTAGTTTCATTTTTTTGCATATATCTGTCCAATTTTTCCAACACCATTTATTGAAGAGACTGTCTTGACTCCATTGTATGTTCTTGCCTCTGTTGTCAAATATCAATTGAGCATATTGGTTGGGTCAATGTTACAGTAATTATTTAAGAGTGTGTTAGTTAGGCATATGAAATGTATTAGATAGAGTTTGGTTAAGAGTGTGTTAGTTAGGCATATGAAATGTATTAGATAGAGTGTGGTTATAGTAATTATTGAAGAGTGTGTGAGTTAGGTATATGAAATGTATTAGATAGAGTTTGGTTTGCAATGAAAAGACTTTTTGAGTTTTAGGATGTGTGAACTACTTTACTAAAAACTAGAAATGTTAAAGTTAAAAAGGGTTACACCCTGTTACACCCTGCTGTACCCCGATACGCCCCAAATGTGTGCGATAGATAGAAGGGCAGAAGCCACATCAGGCATCCCCGATAAGACACTGAAGAAACCTGCTGAATTGTGCTTAAAAGAAGAGTCTTTGAGCAGGTGCCTCAGAGCAGTCAACCGCTCCTCCACGGTGGACTCTCTCATCTCCTCTTCCTGAGACTGCCAGATACTAAGACTCTGTCTGAGTGAAGCCCGAGCCAAGCCGGCGGCCGGGAGTGCTGAGACTGAACCTCCAGACCGTGGTGCACCTCAACTCATCTCGTGGACCAGCCTGCTGTGCTGCTGTGTGTCTTGTCGTGAGGATCGCCGGGTGGCCTGCCTGTGCCTTAGAAGCCGCTAGGACTTAGGTAAATAAACCCTGTGTGATTCAAGCATCTCATTAACTGCTTTGTGTGTATTGTATCTTTGCTCTTCGCAAAAAGAACCTGGGACAGTAACCTTGGACTCCATAAGAGGAGTAGCCTGGCCTGTCCATTAATACCCGTGCATTGTCAACCAGTTTGGGGATCTGGGACAGTCAATGTCTGGGTTCTCTATTCTATTCCATTGGTCTATATGTCTGTTTGCTGGAAACTGATTATTTTGATGCTGGAAACTGATTGTTTTTAACCTACTTTGGTTGCTCTGAAAGGTCAGAGCTATGCACCTATTGTTTAAGTTGAAACATTGTTAATTATAGCAAATCTCCACTTGTTAATTACATGTAAAATTCTTCCTTGGAATTTCCTGCCTAAGGATATTGTTGTTTTCTCAGAGACTCAATAAAAGGCTGGTGAGACTCAGGCATCAGTGGGCAATCTACCCTGGTAGAGGAAAGATGCCATGCCTGGTCCTCCAGTTTTCAAATTGATTCTCTTCTAGTCTCTCTCTCTTCATTTTGTGTGCGGCCTCCTTCAGAACTCGAACCCTGAATAGGAATCCTGAACCACGCTGGACGTGTAAAGGGCTCCAATATCTGTTCTTGTGCCAGTACCAGGCAGTTTTGAGAACAGTGGCTTTGTAATATAGCTTGATATCTGGTATTGAGATCCCACCTACTTTGTTCTTTCTCAGGATCATTGCAGCTATTTGGGGTCTTTTTTCATTCCAGATGCATTTTTGGAGAGTTTGTTCTAGGTCTATGAAATATGCCATTGGTATTAGGCTAAACTACTTACTGGGCCTGTCTTTTCCCCTTGTGTTGTTAATTGTATGTTTTATCCACAATGGGACACATTGTTCTGATTAGTTCTTCTTAGTTGTTTTATTACTTCTCGTAACGCCTTTTGAAATGTGTTTAGTTTACCTGTAGTATTAACTGGTTTATAACTTTTCATTCATTGTCATAATTACTTACTCTTCTGCAATCCTTATTTTCACTTTTATTGCTTCTCAAGAATAATGAGCATCAGCTCATTTATACGTGCAGGTCAGTCTTTTTATTTCAGGCATCACAAGTTTCTTGTCCAGGTTGACTCTCTTAGTTTGATGTTGTAATACCTATTCATTGGTCATAAAGTTTGAAAATATGTCATTATTTTTTCAAAGTGAAATTATTAGATTCTTTTATATTCCTTAAATGTGACAGGTAACTAAGGCACATTCCAGTCAAGGGCATGTACCTTGGTTGCGGGCACATCCCCGGGGGGGGGGGGGGGGGAGAATGCAGGAGGCAGCTGATCAATGTTTCTCTCTCATCAATGTTTTTAACTCTCTATCCCTCTCCCTTCCTCTCTGTAAAAAATCAATAAAATATATTTTAAAAAATTAGCCTGCTATATATGGTCAAACATTTAATTATCTCCCCCACCTCCCCCATGCCTTGGCAGGGCCAGACTAAATGATTTCATGAGCATTACAGGGCGCAACGGCCAGATGTTCCCCACCCTTGGACTAGATCTTAATGTTAGCTTAAATTATGTGCTCATCAGTGTACAAAAAGGAGAATCATGTTAGATTTTTAGGGAAACAATTTTTTCTGGCATTGAGTTCTGAACTTTCTTGAGTGTGACATCACACTGTCAAAAATGTCCCCAACAGCCATACATTTTTGGATCTATTATTCCTTCAGTATAGCTCACATGGAACTCACAGAAAGAATTTCTGGGAAGCAAGACAAATACAAGCACATGAAATTTTCTATGATCTTAAATGACTTACTCTACAGAGAAATAGACTATGGTTCAAGTGGTCTTTTGTATTATTTTTCTCAAGTAGGGTGTTGCCATACATTGGACACCAAACTGTTTGAGATTACTCAGGTTAATACTTGTGATTCCCAAACATCGTGAAGAGGATACAACACTTCTTTATCTTATCTACTTTCTTTCCTACTGCAGGAGCTGCCAGTTCTATCTCAAAGTTTTCCTGAAAAACTTGTTCCCTGGCCTTAATCTATGTACCTCTTCTCTTTATATTCTTTTCTGTTTTTTGCACCATCAAATTCCAAATAATAAACCTGCCAAAGGCAGAATCTTACCTGGAAGGTGGGGAAGGGGACAAAGATTAAATACAAAGACAAGATTTTCTTTAGCAAGAAGATTAGTGGCTGAGTCATCCTCTAATTTTTATTCAATTACACTGAAACTTGGACTTGGGCAAGCTCAGACACTCATTGTGGAAGTTTGAAGAATGAAACTGGTGGACTAAAAGATTTTTTAAGCAACTGTGTAGACGTTTATTGCAAGCATATACAAAGTTCTGAAGGGGATCCCCTGGGAGGGGTCTCCAAAAGGGATAAACCTGCTCTATCTGGGGAAAAACTGGTCTTCTGAGTCTCTTTGTCTATGGGTTTACCAATGCTGGAAGCTCTTTGTTTGCTCATCCTGCTTTCTAATTGGATTCTTCCTTATTTTATTTCCCACATGCTTCCCTAATTGATCATTTTCTTCCTTATTCCTATACTAGTGGCCTGGTGCATGAAATTTGTACATGGGGGAGGGGGTGTTCCTCAGCCTGGCCTGCAGCCTCTCCAATCTGGGACCCCTCAAAGGATGTCCTACTGCTGGTTTACAGGGATCAGCAGTCAGACATCCCTCTCACAATCCAGGACTGTTGGCTCCTATCCACTCACTTGCCTGCCTGCCTGCCTGCCTGCCTGCCTGATTGCCCCTAACCACTCTGCCTGCCTGCTCACTCCCAAATTCCCCCCACCACAAGCCTGCTTGCTCTCAAATACCCCCTCTGTCAGCCTGATCACCCCCAATTGTCTCTCTTACTGGCCTGTTTGCCCCCACCTTCCCTCCCCACTGGCCTGCTCACCCCCAACTGACCCCTGCTGGCCTGTTCACTCCAAACTGCCCCCCCACTGTCCAGACCATCTCCAACTGACCCCCACTGATGGCCTGCTTGCCCAACTGGCCCCCTGCTGGTCTGCTTACCCACCTCCCACCAGCCTGATCACCCACAACTACCCTCCCCTCTTGACATCTAACCGCATCTGCCTCAGCCCCACCACCATGGTTTTGTCCAGAAGAATGTCTGGAAGGTCTCCTGGAGGGACTCTCAGTCTAATTAGCATATTACCCTCTTATTAGTATAGAGGCCTGGTGCATGGGTGGGGGCTAGCTGGTTTGCCCTGAAGGGTGTCCCGGATCAGGGTGGGGGTTCCCTTGGGGCATGGGGCGGCCTGGGAGAGGGGCCTGTGGTGGTTTACAGGTCATCCACACTGCCATGGGATGAGGGTCCCCGCTGGGGGTGGGGTGGGCGTGGCCAGCTTGGGTGAGGAGCTGTGGGCTATTTGCAGGGCGGCCATATTCCCTTCAGGGTGGGGGTCCCTTTTGGGGTGCCTGGCCAGCCTGGGTGAGGGGCGGATGGCTATTTGCAGGCTGCCCAAGTCCCCACTGTAGGAACCCTCACCCCATGAGGGTGTGTCCAGCCTGGATGAGGGGCTGATGGCTGTTTGCAGTCTAGCCACATTCTCTTCAGGTTGGGGGTCCCCGTTGGGGTGCCTGCCCAGCTTGGGTGAGGGGATGAGAGCTGTTTTCAGGCTAGCCACATCCCCTTCAGGTTAGGGGTTCCCGCTGGGGTGCCTGGAAAGCCTGGGAGAAAAGCTGAGGGCTATTTGAAGGCTGGCCAAGACCCCATGCAGGGACCCTCACCCCATGAGTGTGTGGCCAGCCTGGGTGAAGGGATGATGGCTGTTTGCAGGCTGGCCACAGACTCCTGGCAGCCCATGCTACCAGATCCTCCTTGAATGGAGGCCAGGACAGCTGGAAGCAGGTATCTGGGATTTATTTTTCTTCTACTAGTGGCTTAGTGCATGAAATTTGTGCACATTAAAAGGGGATTTATTAGGGGAAACAAGATGGCGGCATAGGAAAGACACCGTAAATGCAGCCGTGAACAACTATTTCAGAAAAACCATGAAAAGAACACACGGACACCACTCGCACCCACAGGAAGGCTGGCTGAGTGAAAATCCTACAACAAGAGAAGAGTCTGAGACTCAGAGGAGTGGCGGAAGCAAAGTACAGAGGTACGGAGGTGCGCGCACGGGGCTCGGGGAAAGGCTGGTGCCGGAGGTCGCAGTTCTTTTCCAAAACGGAGAGAGCCACAAGTTCCCAGCAGCTCTGAACTCCAGTTCCAGGTGAGTTTCTGAGGACCCAGACACCCGGAGAAGGGGGACTGACTGGCACTGGGTGGAAACCCAAAGCGGGTTTCTCTCAGCGTTGCTTGCAGCAATTAACGTGGGACACAGAGACCTGGTGTCTCTCAGCGCAGGGCTGAAAAGCACCATAGCTATTTGCTCCGCCCTGCCCTGCAAACTCCCCGAGGCCCCGCCCCTCCCAAGCTGCATCAGAGGCTTTTGCAGATAAAAGACTGAGTAGCCTAGGGCAGAGGCTTAATCAACGCCTCCTTAAAGATACAGGAGCCAGCCTCACCCAGTGGCCAGAGTTGGACTAACCTAAACAAAACAGATCCACAAGGAACACACTCGGGGCAGATGCAGTGAGCATAAAAGCTCCACTGAAACAACTCTTGCCCCATAAGGGTGTCTCCAGCACAGAAGTTCTCCCACTGTAGACACAGCTGACTCTCATAACCAAGTGGCTTAGAGGTTAATCCCTCGCAGTGATCGCCTAAATCAGAAAGTGA
>PVJC01004526.1:0-63390 GCA_004026665.1 Murina feae
GAGGGTGGTCAGAGGCTCAAATTTTTTTAGTTTGTTTGAGCCACTACCCAAACTGGGTCCGTACACTGCTGTCAGGTGGTATAACTCTAAAGCCTCTTTCAAATATAATTGCACCACCTCCCTTTGTTTCATTTGCAGTTTATTTGTTTAAGAAACTCGGTCCTTTCTGTCCTGTAGCATTATCCATGGGCTGGAATTCGCTCCTTAAAGTTTTGTTTAACATGTTCTGCTGTATTTAAAAGTAAGGCTTGAGAGATTTATGTTTGATTATTTGGCATGTGGTCTTGGGTACTTCCATCTGGACACAATGAGGTCCTTTTTTTTGTGATTTCAGAAGCTGTTAATAATCTTTTCTCAGATCCATTATTTCATGAAGATTTATAAAATGGTTGTATCTATATTGCATCATTCTTTACTTATTAGCTGGACTGTCTCTATAAAGGGAAACTTCTCTGTCTAAAGATGAGTATTATAGTCTGAGATATGACTATACATAAAACAACCAGGAATTGTGCTTGGTTCTTTCCCTGTATTTACCAGTTTTCAATATAATGAATTGTTTCTCTAGAGTCTTCCAAATGTGACCAATAAGATTTTCTCAGAAGGGTCATGAATTTATGCATTGAAACGTATTCAGTGTGTTTCCGCCTTCGTAATGTTCAACTTGTTCCATCTCTGGCTCCTGAGTCCTTTGGAGAGGACCCCCTTGCTGGTTTCTAGCTTCCTTGGTGGTATGATGTGATGTTACAGCGTCATCAGGCACTTTTCTGGCCCGGACCTGGAATCAGCTACTTCTCCAAGGAGTCCTGTGTTTTTTAGCGAAAATGTTATTTTAAAACTGCAATTAGGCTTCTAGGCTTTTCCACTAGAAGTAAATTATATTCACCAGGAGCGAATCCGTTTCAAGAAACCACGTTCTTTGCTCATCCGCAGAAGAAACTCCTGACGGGTTAAAGTTGTGGCAGGAGATTGCAGTGGTTTAGCCCCACGTCCAGGCGCCCCTCCTAACCCTAGTTCTCCTGCTGTCTCCACCACATCTGCAGTTACTGCCTCCACTGAGGTCTTGCACCCCTCAAAGTCACCCAGGAGGGTTGGAATTGACTTCTTCCAAACTCCTGTTAATGTTGGTATTTTGACCTCTTCCTGTGATTCACAAATGTTGGGAATGATGTCTAGAATGGTGAATCCTTTCCAGAAGGTTTTCAATTTACTGTGCTCAAATCCATTAGAGGAATCAGAATCCATGGCACCTGTAGCTTTTTTTTCTTTTTCTTACTTTTATTTTATAATTATATATATATATATAATTATATATATGTCTCCCATTCCCCTCCCCCTTTATCTCCCTCCTTCCAGCCCCTACACTGGAGTCTTTGGACAGATTCCATTAGCATCAACGGCTAAAGTCATAAACACTAACACAATAACCTACATGTTCTGAAATATTGGCTAAGTCCTTTACATGTTGTTGAAGGAAAAAAATCTAATCCTCTGGCCACTGCAGGATAAGAACGCTCAGTTCTGAACAGCGTGCTTGACTAAGTGTGATTAATAAATTTCTGAAGTTACTTTTGTTGATCCTCCCACCCTTGACGCCATAAATTGCCTGTGGCAACATGTGTGTAAATTAATGAGGCTAGTGGAAACGTTCTCATTAACTTAATTATCCACACCTTCAGACGGAGGCTAGCTCGGCTGTCAGGACACCGCAGTGTCTGCGCAGGCTCGGGGCTGCGCAGCCGGATGGGCTTGTTGGGAGATCAAGTGTAAGGTAAGGTGACCGGATTTAATGCAGTGCACCATTGACCAGTGTGCTTTTTTTATTATTATTATTACTTAAAATATTACAAAGAGTAATCAGGACTTTTTTAAAATGCCGCAGGACACGGGACAAATTGTTAAAAATCGGGACTGTCCCGCCAAAGTCTGGTCACAGGTGTCACACTTTTGGACAGTCTTGATTGTTAACAATTTGTCCCGCGTCCCGCGGCGTTTTAAAAAAGTCTTGATTTTTGGAAAGAGACATATGTACTACTCTTTGTAATATTTTAAGTAATAATAATTAAAAAAAGACACCCCCCCCCCGTCAATGGTGTCCCACTTTACCAATGTTAAAATCTGGTCACCTTAAAGTGGGGAATGGGGAGAAATAAGTAGCTGCATGAAGACAAAATGGCAAGATGCAGTGTGATTACCCAATTGCATGCCGAATCTGACGCATTTAGTAAACACCTAGTATGGGCAAACCCAGGGAAGCAGGCACCACCTATGTTTCTAGCCTGCTTGATCCTCATGCGCAGTTCAAGCCAGTCCCTCCTAAGTTAGCGGAAATGGAATGTGTGGCTCCTCGCCCAGGAGGTCCAAATGATGCCTTACAAAGTGTTGCCCCCAATATGGTACCATCTCCTGTATGGTACCCACCTGGCACTATACAGAGCTGTTACAATATTACTGACCACATTCCCCAGGCTGTACTTTACAGCCCCAGGACTCTTTTGTAATTACCAATTTGTACTTTTTAATTCCTTCATTTTTTTCACCCAGCCCTCCAACCTCCTCCCCTCTGGCAACGGTTAGTCTGTTTTCTGTGTCCATGAGTCTGTTTCAATATAGTTTGATTATTTTGTAAAGTATATTATCTAATCACTATGCTGCACACCTGAATAATATGGAATAATATCGCATGTGAAAAATAAAATAAAATGGGGGAAAGAAGATCAAATGGTAAAGCACTGCATCCCTCCTGCTCCTTGGACCTGTTTTTATTCTCAGTCGTTGTCAGCTCCCACAATGGACCTAAGACTTCGTGGCTGAGAGCCTGCCCAGTGTGCCTGGTGCCATGCTCTGCCTCCAACATCTCTCACTCTGCCCCCACCCACCCCCATTTCTGAGCCACAGGCCCACAGGGGAAGTTTCTCCTGCTGCTTCATGCTGCCTCTCTCCTGCCGAGATCTCAGCCCATTGCCTCTCCCGTCTCCTGTTGCTCTGTTCTGCCCTGTATTTTGCTCATCATCCCAGATGAATGGCCTTTACTACCCAGGGCTTAGAGAGCCTGCTGGACCCTGTGCAGGATATAGATGGTCCTATTGGAGTTCATGGCTCTTAGGAAATAGGACTGTACTTAGAGCCCTAGTTGGTTTGGCTCAGTGGATAGAGCATTGGCCTGAGGACTGAAAGATCCCGGGTTTGATTCTGGTCAAGGGCACATGCCAGGGTTGCAGGCTTGATCCCCAGTGGTAGTGTGCAGGAGGCAGCTGATCAATGATTCTCTCATCATTGATATTTCTATCTCTCTCCCTCTCCCTTCCTCTCTGAAATACATATACACTGAGTGGCCAGATTATTATGGCCACCTGGACGTTTGTAGGCAAATTAACCGCACACTACATTGTATGGGATATGGAAACCGCCGAAGGACTGTTAGAACACCTTTGCTATATGCAGTTACCAAGATAAAACATCTCCAATTTGAACAGGAACACAGGATTGGACAGTCAAGCATTGGAAAAAAGTCATGTGGTCCAATGAATCACATTTCCAGTTGCATCATGCAGATGACAAAGTGAGAATTTGACGGAAACAGCAGAAAAGCATGCACCCCACATACATGAGTACAACCCTTCAAGCTGGTGGGGGCAGTGTTATGGTTTGGGGCATGTTTTCCTGGCATGATGTGGGCCCTTTAATTCATGTGGAACAACGTCTGAATAGCACAACATACCTAAGTATTGTTGCTGATCAACTTCATCCTGTCATGTTGATGGTGTATCCCAATGGAGATGGCTTCTTCCAACAAGACAATGCGCCATGCCACGATGCTCGTATTGTGCAGGAGTGCTTTCAAGAACATGAGGGAAACTTTACCTTGCTTAGGTGGCCCCCACAAGCACCAGATCTCAATCCAACTGAGCATTTGTGGGACAAAGTTAAAAGAGCCCTCAGGCAGCTGGTTCCACAACCATCAAAACTCACAGAACTGGACAGTGCTATTCATCAGGCATGGTGTCAGATTCCTCGCATCACCTTTCAACATCTCGTGGAGTCAATGCCAAGAAGAATCGCTGCAGTATTGAAGGCAAAAGGTGGCCCAACAAAGTACTGATGGGGTGGTCATAGTAATCTGACCACTGGCCACCCAGTGTGTATGTGTGTGTGTGTGTGTGTATTCAAAGGCTGTTAAATCGTGTTGTTTACTCATATCTTCAGGGGGGGAAATCACTTCTACTGTCGTGGTAAACAACCTGCTTCCCTGTTTATAATGATCTGGCCCTCTAGCAACTTCAGCGCAAAATTATAGCTGATTTGCCTACAAACGTCGTGTGGTCATAATAATCTGGCCACTCAGGGTATATAAAGACTGTATGTGGAGAACGATCAATAAAGAGGGCTTTAGCACCTTGGACATCAGTCTTTCTCAAACTTGCTTGATCATAACAACCACCTCCTAAAGATATAGCTTTCAAGGCCCCACCCATGAAGATTCTAATTCAGAAAATCTCAAGTGAGACACAAACATTTTTAACAAGCACCCAGGAGATCCTCATGTGGTAACTTTGGAGAGCACTAGTAAACAACTCTATGACAGTAGTTGGGACTATTGATTAAGCCTCCATATGCCAGTCAAGGTACAAAGAAACTTATACTATATATTGACTCATTATCTCAGCAGACTATTCCAGAGAGGTATTAAATTCCCATTCAACTGATTAGAAAGTCAATTTCCAGATACACTGAGTAATCGCTCAAAACATACATTTAGTAAGTGGCACAGTCAAGATTCAAAATTCTCTGACATCCAACCCACATGAACTAAAATAAGCTATTACCAAAGGCTAAATATTGGTGTAGACTAGTGGTTCCTAAGCTTTTGTTTATCTAGCAAAATATATTAATAACAAAATTTTGAGCATACAGCTAAAATGTATGTATTTTTAATGTATATGCACATACTATTCTAATTTATTATTGACATAAAACATACATAAAATGGCAGTTGAAAAGTTTGACATCAAGATTGCATTAAGCAATTTTTAATAATTCTTATTTTATTTAGCAACATTAAACAACTTGTTTTGCTTTCCTGAAAAAAATGATTGATAGTAATAAAAATTATTTATTGATAGAAATGTGATTTTGAATGTGTTTCCTAAATTGTTTCAGTCTTGGTTTAATCTTTATGATGTAGTGATTGATGGTTTGGTCCTAAATTCAGTTTGTTTTGATTCTTGCTTTCAGTTGTTTTCATAACTGGAAAAAGCAGCTCAGAAAGAATGTAGATGAAAATGAAAGAAATGTAACAGTGTTGCCTCATTCAATCATAATACATGATTTTTAATTCCATCTTCCAGTTATGCAAGAATTTTGGGTAAAATTCTAGTTATTAAATTTCCAGCTTCCCTGATCATAATCCATTTTCTCAACAGTTTATTGCATTAAAAAATAGTGTCATATCCAATAGCATTTCATTTGGAAACTTAAAATAGGCTAGAATATTCTGCTTCAGTCTTTCCAAGAATAGAGATATAGGTTATATATGTCAATTTTTGTTTTGTTTTTACATTTTTTGCTCTTTCCATATTTTTACATAATTTTCATATTTATGTCTATTTCATTTTTTATTTATTTTTCAGTTATAGTTGGCATATAATGTTATTAGTTTCTGGCATACAACATAGTGACTAGACACTTACAACCCACAATGTGATATATGTCATTTTTAACAATGCTAACATGGGAAATATTTCAAATAATTGGTGCTCAACCACTGTCTTCATTTTTTAAAAAAGTATCTTTTCTTTTTACTCAAAAATAATATGCAATCTTTTTATTGTTAAAAATTATAATATGAACACAGAAAATTACACATAAGTGTGCAGGTCAATGTATTTTCATAACACTCAGTTCAAGACAGGGATCAAGAAACAGAACACTGTCTGCATGAAGCCCTGTTATCAAAAGTTTCTTTGTGCCTTTTCCAGTTGTTCCACTCACCCCTCCAAGAGTGACCTCCATCCTAACCTTCAGATTAATCTTGCCTGTTCTAAGTAGAATCAGGGGTATCCTTTCATATATCTGGCTCCTTTTGCTCAAAATTTCATTTGTAAGATTTCCCCATATCACTGAGGTTGTCATGGATTACTCACTCTCATTGCATAAAGTATTGTTTTTGTGTGGATAGGTTTATCGATTGCATTTTTGGTAAGCATTTGGGTAATTTTCAGTGTTCACATAGGAATAGTGATGCTGTGTGTATTTCAGTGCCTCTCTCTTGGTAAATATATATTTGCATTTCTGTTGGGTGTATCCTTAGAGTTGGATTTTTGGGTCATTGGGTTTGCTTAAGTTCTGCTTCTGTGGATATTGCTAAGCAGTTGTTTGCAGTGGTTCCATGAATGTACCCTCTCACCGCTGTGGGAGTTCTGGGTGTGCCATATTCTCGTCAACTCTTTTTGTTTTAGCCATTTTGGTGCAGGAATGATGGTATCTCATGGTGGTTAACAGGTTTCTTTTGAAAAGCAGGTATGGTTTTATCTGCTATTAAATTGTAACAATTACCCTGAAGGGACAACTCAAGGGCATGGTTGCATTTCTTCAAATATATCTGTTATAGTTTATTCTTGCAGTCACTTGGCATCCTTGAAAAGGTTTAGTAACTTGGAATCCTTGATTTTTACATTCATTCACTCTTTCAAATGCTTTGCCAAAAGAGTATGAAGTAATCTGTGCTTGTACAAAATATTGCCAGGTGCATTCCCTGTCTATGAAGTCCTGTAAAAATTCTGCTCTATTTAAACTTCTTGCCTCCATGTAGTGATCCACATCCGTGACGTCCTATTGAGCTCTGTGCTCTTGTGGCTTTGACTCCTTGGTTTCAACATCTTGCCATAGAAATTCAGCAAAGAAATTTCACATGAGGTGCTAGCTCAGAAAATTGGCCTTTTAAATTTCACTCAACAAAAATACTGCTTTTGTGAAGAAACTCACTCACTATTGAGAATGTATTTTTTCTAGTATCTCTTTTCTTTAAGAGCTCACAAGGAGTCCACCCATATATTTCACTATAGAAATGAAGACTCTAGAAATGATATAAGCTGAAATATGTCGAAAAACAACTCTGTACTTTCAAACAACTGTATCATAAACTTCTGACACATTTGTCTTAATGATCATTCAAGTCTTCAGTAACAAGTTCTATGCATCTCCTAACAATAGTTAATGACCAAAGAGTCTATTTTAATGTGTCACTATGTAGTTTTCAAATATTTCTTCAGCCATTTTCACCATAGCAAAAGGAACAAGTATTTGACCAAAGGGTTATGGCCTTTCACTGTTAAGTAATAAATTCAAAATTATGAAACCTAATCAAATTTTATAAGGGTACCAAGACTTTAAACGTAAAAAAAAAAAAGTTTTTATATGTCTTGCTAATTGCCATGTCTTCACACACTTGCTAATTGTCATTAGCTATTTCAAGATACAATATTTATTCGAAAGGAAAGTCACCATTAATGATAGTGGATAACAGACGATACTTCAAATGGTCTTCATTTTTTAAAATATATTTTTTTATTGATTTCAGAGAGGAAGGGAGAGGGAGAGAGAGAGATAGAAACACCAATGATGAAAGAGAATCATTGATTGGCTGCCTCCTGCACTCCGCCTACTGGGCTTGAGCCTGCAACCAGGGGCTGGACCCTGACCAGGAATCAAACTGTGACCTCCTGATTCATAGGTCAATGCTCAACCACTGAACCATGCCAGCCACATGATCTTTTTAATTTTTTAAACCATTTAATTGCAAACTATTTCAACACTCAGGAAAGTACAGATAATAACAGTGATGTTTAATATTTTGCTATACCTCTAACCTCTATTTAAAGTTCTTTTAAAAATCTTTATTATTGAAAGTATTACATGTCTCCTTTTGGCCTGCCCTCCCCGCCCCCGTCTTGGTCCTTCCCTACCCCTACCCTATTGTTTCTGTCCATGGGTTATGCATATATATACATGCATACAAGTTCTTTGATTGATGTCTTCCCACCCACCCTCACCTGCCTTCCCTCTGAGATTCCACAGATTCTATGCTTCTATGTCTCTGGATCTATTTCGTTCATGGGTTTATTTTGTTCATTAAATTCCACATAGGAGTGAGATCATGTGATACTTGTCTTTCTCTAACTGGTTTATTTCACTTAGCATAATACTCTCTAGGTCCCTACATGCTGTCTCAGAGGGTAAGAGATGCTTTTTTTTTTTTTTTTTTGCTGCTGCTGCATAGTATTCTATGGTATAAATATATCACAAATATATCACAGTATTTTTATCTATTCATCTACTGATAGACACTTGGGATGTTTCCAGATCTTAACTATTGTAAATTGTGCTGCTATGAATATAGGCATGCATACATTCTTTCTGATTGGTGTTACAGGTTTCTTTATATATAGTCCTACAAGTGGGATCACTGGATCCAGTTTCATATTTAATTTTTTGAGGAAACTCCATACTGTTTTCCATAATGGTTGCACCAGTCTTCATTCCCAGCAGCAGTGTATTAGGGTTCCCTTTTCTACACATCCTCTTCAGCACTTGTCATTTCTTGATTTGTTGATGGTAGCCATTCTGACAGATGTGAGGTTCTACCTCATTGTCATAATTTGCATCTTTCTGATGATCAGTGACTTTGAGCATTTCTTTTATCTATATATCGCTCTGGAGAAGTGTCCTATTGGGTCCTTTGCCCATTTTGTAATTGTATTATTTGTCTTCCTTTTGTTAATTTGTATGAGTTCCTTATGTATTTTGGATATTAAGATGTATCATTGCCAAATATATTCTCCCATACAGTGGGTTCCCTTTTCATTTTGCTGATGGTTTCCTTTGCTGTGCAGAAGCTTTTTAGGTTGATGTAGTCCCATTTGTTTACTTTGTTCTTACTTTCCTTTACCCTAGGAGATGTATCCATAAACATATTGCTATGAGAGATTTCTGAGATATTGCTGCCTATGGTTTCTTCTAATATTTTTATGGATTCATGACTTACATTTAATTATTTTATCCATTTTGAGTTTATTCCTGTGTAAGGTGTAAGTTGGTGGCCTAGTTTCATTTTTTTGCATCTATCTGTTCAGTTCTCCCAAGAACATTTATTGAAGAGACTGTCTTGACTCTATTGTATGGTCTTGCCTCCTTTATCAAACATTAATTGAACATAATGGCTTGGTAGATTTCTGGGGGGGGGGGGGGTCTCTGTTCTGTTCCATTGATCTATATGCCTGTTCTTGTGCCAGTATCAGGCTGTTTTGAGTATAACTTGATATCTGGTATTGTGATTCCTCCAGCTTTGTTCTTCTTTCTCAAGATTGCTGCAGCTATTTGGGGTCTTTTTTGGTTTCATATAAATTTTTGGAGTATTTATTCTATCTCTGTGAAGTACGCTGTTGGTATTTTAATAGGGATTGCATTGAATCTGTAGATTGCCTTGGGTAGTATGGACTGTTTTTTAAATGATGTTTTACCAATCCATGAACACGGTATATTCTTCCACTTGTTTATATCTTCCTCTATCTTTTTTTTCAATGTTCTGTTGTTTTCTGAGTACAAATCTTTTACATCCTTGGTTAAATTTATTCCTAAGTATCTTAATTTTTTGTGGAAATGGTAAATGGGATTGTTTCTTTAGTTTCTCTTTCTGAAATTTCATTGTTAGTGTATAAAAAAAGCCATCAATTTTTGGGTGTTGATTTTGTATACTGCTACATTGCTGAATTAATTTATTAAGTCTAGTAGTTTTTTGGTGGAGTCTTTAGGGTTTTCTATGTACAATATCATGTCATTTGCAAATAATGAAAGTTTCACTTCCTCCTTTCTAATTTGGATGCCTTTTATTTCTTCTTCTTGTCTGATTGCTGTGGCTAGGACTTCCAGTACTATGTTGAATAAGAATGGTGAAAGTGGACATCCCTGTCATGTTCCTGTTCTTAGGGTTAATGGTTTTAGTTTTTAACCATTAAGTATGATGTTTGCTGTAGGCTTATCATATACTAGGGGCCCAGTGCACAAAAATTTGTGCACTGGGGGGGAGGGGGGTACCTCAGCCCGGCCTGTGCCCTCTCGCAGTCTGGGACCCCTCTGGGGATGTCCACCTGCTGGTGTGCCTGGCCAGCCTAAGTGAGGAGCCAGTGTCTGTTTGCAGGCTGGCCAAGCTCCCCAGTGGGAACCCTCACCCCAGGAGGTGTGGCAAGCCTGGGTGAGGGGGTGAGGGGCTGAGGGCAGTTTTCAGCCTGGCCACAGCTCCCACTGACCCTCTGGGCCATCCACCTGGGAAGCAATTGGGTGGCCGTGGCACATGCAGGGAGGTTTCAGGCCTCCCTGCCTGTGCCCCTGGCACCCGATGGCCTCCCAGAGCCGGCCGGCTAGTCTCGCCCCCGGAGGCTTCCGCCTGGGAAGGCATCGGCTGGCTCAGGGCGCGGGATGCCTTCCCAGGACGGAAGCTCCCAAGATGGCGGAGGCCACAGCCCCAGAGAAGCCGCACACCCGGGCTGCGGCCTCCGCCATCTTGGCTAGGCTAATTTGCATACACTCACTCTGATTTGGCTGGTGGGCGTGGCTTAGGCGTCCCAAAGAAACGGTTAATTTTAAAATTATGCTTTTATTAGTTAAGATGGTCTTTATTATGTTGAGATATTGCTCCGTCTGTTCCCACTTTGCTGGATTTTGTTGAATGCTTTTTCTGCATCTATTGATATGATCATGTGATTTTTGTCTTTTCAATTTGTTTATGTGATGTATCACATTTATTTGTTTGCAAACAATGTACCTCCCTTGCATCCCTGGGATAAATCCTACTTGGTAATGGATTTTTAATACATTGCTGGACCCATATTTGCTTATATTTTGTTGAGGATTTTAGCATCAATGTTAATTAGGGATATTGGCCTGTAATTCTCTTTCTTTGTAGTGTCTTTATCTGTTTTGAAATTAGGATAATGCTGGTCTCATAAAAATAGCTTGGAAATGTTTCTTCTTCTTGGATTTTTTGGAATAGTTTGAGGAGGAGAGGTGTTAGTTCTTTGAATGTTTGGTAAAACTCCCCCGTGAAGCCATCTGGACCAGGACTTTTTGCTGGGAGTTTTTGATTACTGCTTCTATTTCGTCAGTTGTTATTGGTCTATTCAGGTTTTCTGATTCTTCCTGATTTAGTTTTAGGAGATTATATTTTTCTAGGAATTTGTCCATTTCATTCACATTGTCCAGCTTGTTGGCATATAGTCATTCATAGTATTTTCTTTCTTTTTTTTAAGTGATTTTTAAAAATATATATTTTATTGATTTCTTACAGAGAGGAAAGGGGAGGGATAGAGAGTTAGAAACATCGATGAGAGAGAAACATCGATCAGCTGCTTCCAACACACTCCCCACCGGGGCTGTGTCCACAACCAAAGTACATGCCCTTGACCTGAATTGAACCTGGGACCCTTGAGTCCACAGGCCAATGCTCTACCGCCGAGGCAAACTGGTCAGGACTGTTCATAGTATTTTTTTACAATCCTTTGTATTTCTGTAGTGTCAGTTGTTACTTCACTGCTTTCATTTTTTATTTTATTTATTTGGGTCCTCTCTTTTGCTTCTTGATGAGTCTGGCTAATAGTTCATCAATCTTATTTATCTTTTCAAAGAACCAAATCTTGGTTTCATTGATCTTTTGTATTTTTTTTGTCTCTGTGTCATTTTTACTCTAATATTTATTATTTTCTTCCTTCTTCTTACTCTGGGCTTTTTTTTTTTTTTTTTTTTTTTTTTTTTTTTTTTTTTTTTTTTTTTTTTTTTTTTTTTTTTTTTTTTTTTTTTTTTTTTTTTTTTTTTTTTTTTTTTTTTTTTTTTTTTTTTTTTTTTTTTTTTTTTTTTTTTTTTGAGGTAGCTTGGTAATGCTTTGAACTTCCCTCTCAGGACTGCTTTTGCTATGTCCCAGAGATTTTGGGTTGTTGTGTGTTCATTTTCATTTTGTTTCCAGGAAGTTTTTTATTTCTTTGTTTATCTCATTGGTAACCCATTCATTATTTAATAACATGCTATTTAGTCTTCACATGTTTGAATTTTTTTAGTGCTTTCACTGTAGTAGATTTCTAATTTCATTACATTATGATTTGAGAAGATGCTTGATATGATTTCAATCTTCTTGAACTTGTAAAGACTTTTTGTGTCCTAACATGTGGTCTATCTTTGTGAATGACCCATGTGCACTTGAGAAGAATGTATATTCTGAAGTTTTGGGTTGAAATGTTCTGTAAATATCAATTAAATCCATCTGATTCAGTGTGTCCTTTAGAGTCCCTGTGGTGTTTTTTTTTTGTTTGTTTGTTTTGTTTTGTTAATTTTTTGTCTGGAAAACCCATCCAGTTAAGTCAGCAGTGTATTAAAGTTCCCTACTATGTCTGTATTGTTGTTGATCTCTCCCTTAAAGTCCTCTAGAAGTGTGTGTGTGTGTGTGTGTGTGTGTGTGTGTATTTAGGTGCTCCTATATTGGGTGCATATATGTTTACCAGGGTTATATCCTCTTGTTGGATCAATCCCTTTAGCATTATGTAGTGACCTCTGTTGTCCCTTGTGATGCCTTCCCTTTGAAGTCTATTTTGTCAGATATGAATATTGCTACCCCAGCAACTTTCATTTTTATTTACATGGAAATTTTTTTTCCATCCCTTCACTCTCATCCTGTGTGAGTCTTTTGTTCTAATGTGGGTCTCCTAGAGACAGCATATAGTTGGGTCATGTTTTTGTATCCATTCAGCTACCTCATGTCTTTTGATTGGTGCAGTTAATCCATTTATATTTAAGGTTATTATTGATAGGTACTTATTTATTGCCATTTTAATTCTGTATGCCTATGTTTCTCTCCCTCTCTATTTCTTCTTCTCATTATAACAGTCCCTTTAGCATTTATTATAGTGCTGGTTTGGTAGTGATCAACTCCTTTAGTGTGTTATTTTGTCTGGGAAGCTCTTTATTTGCCTGTCTACTTTGAATGATAGCCTTGCTGGATATAGTTATCTTGCTTTCAGATCCTTGCTTTTTATTATCATTCCCTTCTGGCCTATAGGGTTTCTGATGAGAAATTAGTTGACAGCCTTATGGCAACTCCTTTGTAGGTAACAAATTGTCTTTCTCTTGCTGCCTTTAAGGTTCTCACTTTGTTTTTAATTTTTGGCATTTTAATTATGTGTTGAAGCTTGGACATGTTTGGGTTTTTCTTGTTTGGGACTCTCTGTACCTCCTGGACTTGTGTGACTTTTTACTTCACTAAGTTAGGGAAGTTTTCTGCCATTATTTCTTCAACACGTTCTCTATCCCTCGCTCATTTTCTTCTTATTCTGGCACACCTATAATGCAAATATTGTTAGATATCATAGTGTCCCACAGCTCCCTTAAGCTGTCCTATTTTTTAATTGTTTTTTCTTTTTGGTTCTTTGATTGCATAATTTTTTCCTACCTTATCTTCTAATGCACTGATCCAATCCTTGGCTTACCCTAATCTGCTATGTATTCCTTCCATTGTGTCAGTCTTCATAGTTGCTATATCTTTATTTTCTCATGCTTTTAAGGATCTTTGCCATCATTATTCTGAACTCTATGTCTGATAAATTTACTATCTCCATTTCATTTAGTTCTTCTTCTGGAGAATTCTCTTGTTCTTTCATTTGGGGGTTATTTTTTGTCTTTCTATTTCGGCTGTCTCAGTTTGTAACTATGTATTAGATAAATGGCCTATACCTCCCAATCTCTAGCACAGGACAATGTCATACACTATTTCTGACTAATTAGATCAGGCAAAGACTCAAGGCCTCCAGAGACCCACCTTTGCCTGCTGACTGATTGGATTCAATCTTGAGTAGCCTAAGGCAATCACCCACAAGTGGAGCAAGAAGTTTTCTAATAGGGTGGGCCAATTACTTCTGCCTGGAGGCTAATTGTTATTCTCAGTCTCGTAGTGGGCCTCAGAAACTCCACAGGGTGTGGCAGAGGGGTTTCTAATAGTGTGGGGCAATTGTCTTCACCCTAGGCAAAGACCACCTGGATACCAAAGGTCTGCCTGAGAAAGATCTCCTCCACAATGTGAGGGAATGACTCAGCATAGGAAACCACGGTGTCTGTCCTCTGACCTCTAACCCCCAAGTCCCCAACCCTAGTTTCTGCTCCCTGGCAGACAGCATCCCTGTTGCTTTTCACAGCCAGATGGTATGCGGGCACCTTTATCAGTTCTGGTGCTCTTTTCTGGGGGCCCAGCTTGGGGTTTAGACCCTAGAGTTCTCAATGGCAACACCCCACAGCCGAGATATCTCTCTAGAACTTCAGCTGCTGTCTGTGGGAGCCCAGCCAGCCCTTTTAGACCTCCACCCTTCCTATCAGTCTCTATGTGGTCTCCACTTTCCATCTTTGATTATCAAGGTTCTTTCCAACTAGTCTTCAGTTGATTATTCAGGATGTGGTGTGGTTTTTTTGTTTTTGTTTTCTGTATTTTAGTTGTAATTCCAGTTTGGTCCTAGGAGTGTGTCTGTGTAGCATCCACTTACTCTACCACCATTTTTTTGTGTGTTTTTTTTTAATTAAATGTTTTTAAAATTAAATAAGAGGCATAAAAAAACCCACAATAACCAGGAAAACTCTGTTCTTTGGTCAGAATTTTTCCTAAAACACCTGCATGGAAATGGAGGGAAGTTTAAAGCATAAAAAATTAAATGTTGGAGGAACCAAGTCAGAATCCAGGTGTGTCCAGAGGAAGGAAGAGACCTGAAGGCTTAGAATATTAACCCTGCTCTGTAGACAAGTATGGCCAATGAACACCAGTCTTTTTAAACTTCCCCAACACAACCAAAGCTCTGTTCTATCCATGAGGAAACATCAGTAAAGCAATAAAGAGAGAAGTTCTGTGCCTAGCACTTTCGTAGATGACAAATATGGAATTTCCCACATCTGTGCACCAAGACAGGAAGGTGGGGGCATCTGTGGAACATTCCAGCAACTACACCAGTCCCATAAGCCCTTCTTACTAGAGGCCCTAGGCCTGACCTGCACAATCTGGGACCCCTTGAGGGATGTCGGACTGCCAGTTTGGGCCTGATCCCTGCAGGCCAGGCCAAAGGACCCCACCAGTGCACAAACCCGTGCACTGGGCCTCTAGTATGTATATAAGATCTTTGGTTAATCTCTTCCCGCCCTCCCCTCCCCCCTTCCCTCTGAGATTCATCAGTCTGTTCCATGTTTCCATGCCTGTGCATTGAGCATCTGCCCTCTGGTGGTCAGTGTGTGTCATAGCTACTGGTCCAATGGTTGAATGGTTGCTTAGGCTTTTATATATACAGTCCAGAGGCCCGGTGCACGGATTTGTGCAGTGGTGGGGTCCCTTGGCCTGGTGAGGGCACATACATAGGTTGTGGGTTCCATCCCTGTATGATTGATTGGGCAACTGATCAGTGTTTCTCTTTCTCTTTCCCTCTCCCTTCCTCTCTTTCTAGAATCAATTGAAAAAAAAAACATATCCTTAGAGGAGGACTTAACCCTACCAGACCTGAGGCCCTAAACCTAACTGTCCCTTAAACCACACAAAGTCAATTCAAACACATGGGGGCAGACATTTGCAATGGCTAACCATGAGGTTTGACCACGATTGGTTGGTTATTTTTAGTTTTTGGCACATTTTTTTCACATACTAGGCAAAGTACCTAGGCAAAGCGGTATAGCGGCAGATTCGGAAATTACCGAAAAATCGGTACAGCGGTCTGGTAGGATTAAAAAGAAAAAAAATGCTGGTTTTGTTCAGTGGATAGTGCTTCTGCAGGCAGACTGAAGGGTACCTGGTTGGATTCCAATCAAGGGCACATACCTGGGTTGCAGCCTCAATCTGGGGCCTTGGTCAGGGACTCAGCAAGAGGCAACCAGTTGATGTCTCTCACAGTAGTGTCTGTCTTTTTCTCTCCCTTCCACTCTCTGTAAAAAAAAAAAAATCAATGCAAAAATATCCTTAGGTGAGGATTAACCAAAACAAACAAACGAACAAACACCCACCCCCAGTGTGATTATTGAAGGAGCATAGGAAGTATTTGTTGGATGAACAGGAATGGATGGGACTTTGCTTTCTAACTGTGCTAGCAACTCTAAACCAGAGGGTTTATTTTTTATTTTATTTTTTATTAGTTGATTATTTCAGAGAGAGGAAGAGAGTGAGAGAAACACCAGTGTATTGCTCCACTTATTATGTATGCTCTCTTTGGTTGCTTCTTGTCTGTGCCCTGACTGGGGATCCAACCCACAACCTGGCTGTATCAAGAGGAGTTTCTAACCCACTGCACTGGTAGCTGCCTATCAGAGCCTCTCAACAAAACCCCTCTGGGTGCCCTGGCCCCTGCTGTGGGTTGGAGCTCCTCTGCCACAGCAAAGGTTTGGGATCCATCCTATCAGGGCACCTACTTAGGTTTTGGGTTTGATCCCGGTCAGGGCTGACTGCTGCTCAGGAAGGGACCAAGGACCATTGAGGTCCGTGTGCCCTAGTCATTTGGCAGGGAGCTGGGGTTCCATTGCCGACATAGCTGACTCCGATCCCCACTACCCCGTCCTCCATCGAGGACGACTTCAACTATGGCAGCTCCGTGACCTCCACCAGCACACACATCAGCACGGGTAGGTCGCCCTCTCCGTGGCTCACCAGGCCTGGCTGCTGCGCAGTGGCCCCAGGAGGTGGATTTCTGGGTTCCCAGGGAAAGCACCCTCTGCACCGGACTCCCAGGGGGAGCAGGGTCCCAGAGGGAAAGCACTTCGCTCCACCTCCCTTCAGGGCTCCCTGGCCAGAGCGGAGCGCCCATCCTGTGCAGGGCTGGGGTGGGGGGCGAGGGGAGGAGAGCCACCCCGGGAGGGGTCCTAGCTGGGTGCTGAGAAAATGAAACTGGAGCCCTTCCTCCTGGAACCCTGTCGTCTTTGGGGTGAAAAGGGACAGATAAAGGCCTCAGCAGCCTTGCTGGGGCATCTTTAAATGAAGATGTTATTTTTTTTTTGGTGAAAATAAGTTTATTGTGTAATCAAAATTGTGTAATCATTGTGATTACACAATAACCTGCGTTGAGTTTCTGCTGGAATATTTGTGCTTTAGGGCATGTGAACGCATTTTATGTTATTTGACACAGCCTCACGTCCCCCAGCCCCATGTGGCACGCAGCCACACCCACCCACTCCTGCTGGTCATTACCCATGAGGGCATACCAGCTAATTAGCATATTCCTCAATTATTATATAGGATTATTCGTCATGTGCTCCTTCAGTCTCTATTCGTGTAGCCAACATTTGTGTGTCCCAGGTATTCCAAGAACCCAAAGGAGGTAGAAAAAGAAACTGGTTTTCACTGGTGCTTTAAAAAGTTCCTCAGACACCGTGGTGACATTCTATCAGCAGGAACCGAGGCTAGCTGCCAAGAAACAGGGCAAGTTATACTGTTCAAACAACCCCAGTCTCAGTCCCAGTGCCAGTCATCTCCCTCTGCACTGGCAGCTCATCCTGTGAGTTGAGCAAATCACTTGATTTCTCTGAGCCTCGATTCCTTGTCGATTAAGATTATAGGGTTGCTGCATAAGCAATGGATGTGGACAACAGGGAATGAGGATGAGGGCAGGAGTGGGGGGATGAGAGGACATTGTGGGGATACGGTCACATTTGTAATCTAATCTAATGAAAGAGTAATATGCAAATTGATCCTCACTTTGAGACACCTAAGCCATGCCCACCAGCCAAGCCATACCCACCAAGCCAATCAGAGTGGCTATATGCAAATTAACACAGCCAAGATGGCGGCCGGCAGCCACGGAGCTGGAATAAGCAGGAAGCTTCTGTTAGGCCATCTGGGCCTCTGCTTAAAGCAACAATGTTTCAATTATAGAAGATAAATAAACCCCAGAAACCTGATTCCAGCCAGCCTCCCTGGGACGTTGGGTCAATGGGAGCTGTGGGCAGGCTGAGCTGGAATAAGCAGGAGGCTTGCCCCAGTGATGGAGAAAGCTAAGATTCCTGTCTTCCTAGGCCGGCTGTGGCCTCCGCTCACGGCAACAAAGTTTCAATTATAGAAGATAAACAAACCTCAGTTACCTGTTTCCCACCTTGGGCTCAAGGAAGCGCTGGGAGCCTGGATTGTCAGGGGCAACCTGACCTGGGTTCCGGTTAAAGCAACAAAGTTTCAACTTTAGAAGTTAAATAAATCCCAGCCAGCCTCCCTTCAAGCAGCCATCAGCTCCTCACCCAGGCTTGCCATGTACCCCAGCAGGACCCACTCCCTGAAGGGGATGTGGCCAGGCTGCAAACAGCCATCAGTCCCTCACCCAGGCTGGCCAGGTACCCCAACAGGGACCCCTCCCTGACGGGGATGAGGCCAGCCTGCAAACAGCCATCAGCCCCTCACCCAGGCTGGCCAGGCACACCAGCAGGTGGACATCCCCTGAGGGATCCCAGACTGCGAGAGGTCACAGGCCGGGCTGAGGGACCCCCTGAGTGCACAAATTTTTGTGCAGCAGGCCCCTAGTATCTTAATGAAAAGAAAAAAGGAAAAAAAAGGTGATAGGGTTGCTATAAGAACCAGGTATGTGTAAATGCAGTACAGCGACCTATGAACTATACATGCAGATGGGGTCTATATGGAATATCATGGAGGGGAAGATCTGCATTGCAGCCTTTTTCCCCTCTCCCACAAAATGGCAGTGATGAGGAGGGAAAGAGGAGGAGGCTGCTACTTCCGATGGTATGGACAAGAATGACCACTATGCTGACAATGCCCCTTGAAATGTTAAGGTACAGATTCTGTACCAGGGCTGAGCAAAGTCCGGGAGAAAAGGAAAAGACCCCTGGGCAGATCACTTTCTCCTCTCCCCTATTGGCATGTCTTGGTTTAATAATCCCAGACCAGGAGACTCACATCATTTAATTTGTTTTGCAAGTCATTTTCAGCCTTTTCTTTTTGTTTCCATTGAGGATGAGTGTTCCATGGAAGGCGTCAAAGACATGACCAGATTAGAATGGGTGGGGACGCTTTTGATAACCATACAATAGTAATGTTGATAACCTGCCTGTCTGCCCAGGGCTGCAGCAAGCCAGTGCAGATGGGATCTCCTAGGTGTACTGGGCACTTCCTCTGGACCCATGGGAAAAGCAGGCGCTCCTCCCTCAGGGTTCTCTACTGGGATGTTGCAGCAATATTTCTGAGCCAGACACCAGAAGAGGGAGGAGGACAATTAATGTTTATTGAGTGCAAACTAGGTACTTTACTTAATCCTCACAATTATCCCATGCCATAAAAAATGATTAACCCATTTTATAGATGAGACAACTCAAGGTCTTAGATAAAGTGACTTGTCCAAGATCACATTGCTAATAAGCAATGTACTAAACTTCAGGGAGGGTTGGCTCAAAGCCCTGTATGCTAGGTGCTATGGGAAATGCAGAGGTAGATATTCCAGGGTTAATACACCCTTAGAGGAGCTTTCAGTCGTCTGGGAGAGACCAACAGACACAACTAAAATGCAGTCCAACATGGAACTCGATAAACGGTAATATACAAGTAATGGACGCTAGGTGCTCAGAGGAAGGAACAATAAATTCTGACCCTCAGGTCCAAGAAGTCTTCACAGAACAGATGGCATTGGAAGGGGACCATGAAAGGTGGCTAGAACCCTAGCAGGAGAATGGGAGAGGAGAGGGGAGAAGGGAGGGGCATTTAGGAAGAAAGATGAGCCCTGTTGAAGGCCTGGGAGTCGGGTCAGGAGGGTGGTGATGACATCACCTCCCTGCTTATAGCCCCTTGACTTCCAGGACAAGGCCCAGGCCTCTTAACAAGGCTCACCAGGACCTTTAGGAACTGGGCTTCTCCCCAAGCCATGAATTGCCATAGTCATGTCAGTTTCTCAAACTCCCTCGCCCTCTTTCACATCAGGTCATGCTTGCTGGGACTCATTTTCCACTCGACACCCCAGCTCTTTGTCCAGCTCTATCCTCTCTATGCCTGAGCACTCGACATGGTACCCCCACCACAGGCAGAGCTGGGCTCCTCTCCAGCAGTTTCTTATAGACTCTCCATTTTCCATATTATGGTGTTTATGAGACTACGTGGAACTCCACAGTCTGTGTGTCTGTGTCTCCCATGAGGACATGAGCTCCCGAGAGCAGGGACCTTATTTTGTTCCCCAAAGTGTAATGCAGCACCAGGTACAGGAGGTCATGAGCGAATAAAGTGGCATGGTTGCCTGAGTAAATGAGCCAGCCATGGAAAAAATGAGAAATGAGGGAAGAAAGGTGATTGTGGTCCAGACTCTGAGTTAGGGGTGGGAGCAGAGCTTTCAAAGCCAGTTTTTATTCTGTTTTTATTGTGTAGACAGTGGGGAGCATTGGTGTGTTTTGAGGAGGGGAGCAATATGTCCTGTGGATCACACATAGGGAGAGAGCATAGCTGGAGGCAGGGAGCTTCTGTGATGGTCCAGATGAGAAGTGGGAAAGTGGACATCCTCCTCATTTAAAGAAGGCTTTGAGTCTGGCCAGTGTAGCTCAGTGGTTGAGCATTGATCATGAACCAGGAGATCATGGTTTGATTTTCGGTCAGGGCACATACCCAGGTTTGGGGCTCCATTCCCCAGTAGGAAACATGCAGCTGATCAATGATTCTTTCTCATCATTGATGTTTCTATCTCTCTCTCTCCCTCTCTCTCCCTTCCTTGCTGAAATAAAAAAAAAAATATATATATATATATATAGAGAGAGAGAGAGAGGCATTTAAAAACTGGAACCAGAGAGCAGAGAGCACATCCAAGCTAAGACTAGCATAGCCAAGCACTGTCCTTGAAGGTCAGCAGCCTTCCATGATGCCAGAACTGACTGCTGTGCACTAGTCTGGGGAGGGGTGAGAAAGTGCCATGTGCGCAGAGGAACTCTTAAGAAATGCTACATAAATAAGTTGAAGCATTGGCAAGAGCAGCACTGGGAAACCGCCTATTATATGACTAAGGCTCTGAGAAATCTCTCCTGATGGCCTGGCAGAACGCTGGTTAGCTGAATCTATCATTGCAAACCTCAGAGTGCTGCTGGGAGCACGTGTGTTATGGGCTGTGGGAAACTTGGATCATAAAAATGTTCACCCAGCTGCTCAAGTGCCTGGGTGGGCAATTAAAGAGGATTCTTTCAAGAAGATCAAAAGGCGCTGGGGAGGTGATCTCAGGAAGCTTCCTGCCCTCCCTGTGAGGAAGGCAGGAGTCAGGTCTCATTATCCTCATTTTACAGATGAGAACTGTAGGTTCTCTGGTGACTCAGTCCCTCGCCTCAAGTCAAACAGCCAGCAGAGGGTGGAACCCACAATAAGCATCTCAGTCACCCGGATCCCAGGGCACTGTCTCTCCAGAGCTTCCCATTCCATGGAAGATGGGTTGCTCCTGGGAAGTCTGGGCCCACATGGGCTCTGCTAGGGCCTGGGTGGTGCACAGAATCTGTTCCAACCATCTAGCACACACATGTGTTCCATGCACACACAGTGAGTTGGCATTTACTCTATGCCCCATCATGAGTTTTGATAGTCTTCTCATGTCGGAACTTTATAAAACCCAGGACCCCAATCTAACCATAGCAACCCCGTCACCCCTTGGCCAACCTACATGCAAACCATCTCAGGGGGCATGCATATCTTAGCGGGCATCTTATAGAACTTCCCCCCAAGTTCATAAAGTTGTATCTGGCTTCAAACTCTAGTTCTGCCCTTGCTCTTCCCAAAACCAGGGCAAGTTCCTTAACCCCACTAGGTCTCATTTCCTGCATATATGAATTGGAGACATTCAGAATACTTCTCCAATTCGGTTGTTGTGAGGAGTCAGTGAGGTTGAGCATATAAAGAACACAGCAGAGGACCCAGCATGTAGTAATCACTCAATAAATTCCAGCAGTTGTTAATGGCATTGATCATAGGAGTAAGCTGAGTTTGAAAAGTAATTCTCCGTTCTTTATCTGTTTGTGGTCTGGCTATTAAGGAATTAAGTCCACATCTTAGTATTTGACCAACTTTCTCCCTTCTGGGCCAAGGAAGTTCATTTTTACTCGTAAAAATCTCATCCACCTGCCATGTTTTCAACAAGAGATGATTTATTACTCTTAATGCAAAAGATATTTGTTCCAATACTCTCAGACTCACAGAGAGGAGTCAACTGGTCATGACCTCCAAGTTCTCTCTGGGGTCCTGCCTTATACTTCCTTAGTCTTGCCATTGCTGCCTCATCATCAAATGGCCCGACACCCAACCAGGGGCCTCTTTTCACTGTTTCTGTGGGTCAGGAGGTTGGATGTAGCTTGACTGCTCAGGACGATGTATACAGACAAGATGAAAACAGACAGGCACCATCCTGGGGTCTCAGCATGGAACACAGTGTGAAACCAGGTGAGACAGTAGCCTCAGCACAGACACCAGCCACACCAGCCTTGTCAAGGGTCCCCACCGCCTGGCCGTAGACATCGGAGCAGAAAGCTGGAGCTCCACAAGAGTAAACACTGCGTGGAGTCAGAGGGTCAGAGTTCACATGTCCACATGGGCTGTCCCCTAGGACTTCCAGACATAACCAAGGTGAGTTCCTTGGCAGGGAACCTTTAGGCAGTAGGGCAGGGGTGGGGAACCTTTCTTCTGCCAATGGCCTTTGGATATTTCTAATATCATTTGAGGGCCATACAAAATTACCATCTTAAAAATTAGCCTGCTATATTTGGTCATTTAATTAGCTCACCGCTAATGCCTTGGCAGGGCCAGACCAAATGATTTCACACGCCTTATATGGCCTGTGGGCCGGACGTTCCCCACCCCAATAGTAGGGTAAGAGGCGAGCATAAGATAACTATAAATATTTATTGACAGTTGACAGCATGGAGGGTATGATGGGGAGGGTGTGATGCTCCCCACAGGCTCAGGTCTTTGAGGGCTTAGGAATATGACACATTTTTCTTTCCAATGGTATCAGAAGTCCCTATGGTTCAGGGATCCACCTTGTCTCCTGGTGTGATGTACACTAGACACCTGGTGAAGACTATGGATGAAGAGAAAGCCACCGTGGTCTTTCTTACTTTGTGATTTTAATACAAATAAGCATGTCCTTCGCCCTATTGGCTGTGTCCTTTGGCTGGAAGCTGCTTTTTTGCAGGGTCTACTGAGGGCAGAGTCCACAGTGCAAACATCAGCCACATCACACCACAGCCAGGGCCCACAGCAAAGTGCTGGAAAGCACCCCTCAAAGCTCTGCCAGATTGAACCCACTCCCCAAGTTCTGGGTGAGCAGTCAACCCAGAAAAATGTGGGACAGGGGAAAGCATCCAGGCACACATGGACCACTTCCAAAATATTCAGTGACACCGTTTAAACCACTAGGGGGTGGCTTAGCTCATTATATGGCAATTGACGACTAATACACCTCCTACCTATGGTGTGTGCCCCCATTCCAGAAAGCACCATCCTAAAACAATAGCACTGAGGCACCATCCCATGGGGGAAGGGTGATGGTGAAAAGTACAAGAGCACCCTGGGGAGGGAAACCAGAGGAGAAATCAAAAGCCTTAGGTTCTGTTTCCAACTCTATCAAGACCCAGCAGCTGTGGGAGCGGGGTGAGCTCATTTCCTCTTCTGTGAAGTGGAATTAATGATAAATGCCATTCTTACATCACACTGTTATTATGAGAGTCAAATTACAGAACCGAGTGAAAGCTTTGTAATATGTGAGGTTATGACCAAGTAAGGGCTATAGTCATCAGCATTATCATCATCACCATCATCATCATCATCATCATCATCATCATCATCTTTATTGCTGCCTGTTACAAGGTAAAACCAACAAGAGTGTGAATGTATCAAAGTCCAACTAAGTAAACAGCAACCAGTCTAAGTCAGTGATTTTCTGCTGCAAGAATTTTTAAAACATTCGATACCTGACTACTTAGTCAACAGCACGGACTTCTTTTTTCCTTAGATTGTCAAATAAAAAAATGTCAACAACCAACACAACAACAGCAATCTGGTGTGAATGAATCAAAATTATATCTATTTTTTGTAAGATTGGGAAAATACATGTACTTTGATTTGCCACAGAATTTCAGTAATTAGTTTGGGGTGCTGTGAGATGATAAAGGTTGAAAACTACTACTCTGTGTTTTTGAAATGGGGAAGTTAGCATGGGGAATGGGTAGCACAGGTGATGGAAAGGCTAGAAAGACAAATGATAGGAAGCCACTTGCCACCCTTTGCTGGAAGGACAAAGGCAGGAGGCAGGGCCGTGGGAACCCAAGGCCCGGGTCACCCTTTGAGAAGAAGGATCCAGAGCCAAGGAAGAAATGGACACAGGCTGAGGGGAAGAGAAGCAGCGCAGTTTCCCCTTTCCTGGCGCCCTTCGCTCACAGTCCAGTGCCCCCCTCGGCTGGACCCAGCCAGTAGTTAGTTGATATGGAAGTGACAAGTGGGTCTGAAGCCAACAAGCTCTGGGCCAAAGAAGCACTCTGTTGAGCAATAATAACCTGGAAATGAAAGTAACATGACAAAGAGACTCAAAGGTCCAGAGACAGGCTCCAGCAGCACATGGGAGCTCATCTGGTCCCACCCCGCGTTCCTCATGCGAGGCTCCAATGAGGAAAACGGTGGGACGTGCCGGGTCCGTGACCCAGCTGGCCAGGGGGGCCTGGCACTCAGGCATCTGAACTCAGCGCGGAGCTCTCTTCACAGCATTCGCTTCCAGTGACTCGCAGCGGCCCTTCAGCTTCACAGAGGGATGTGTCCCAACAGTTGGATTCCGAGATGGGCGTTTGGACCTTAGACCTCCTTTTCCCACAGAAACCAGGTTATCTTGGCCGATGGTGGTGCCAGACTGGCTGTCAAATGCCTGGTTAGCCCACGGCATGGGAAAGAAAGGAACCTTCGGACTCTGAATGAATAAGAAATCAAGGGCCAGCAGAAGAGAATTCTCCCCTTTCCTCCCTCCCTCTGCCACACGGGCTGGGGTTTCTCCTGGCTCTGCCATTGTGGGGGTGTGGTTGGGCGACCCCTCGCCTTCTATCTGGTGAGAAGATCCTCCTCCATCACAGTGTTCCTCCCTGTGGTCGCAGGGCCAGCAACAAACAAGCGAGGGCTGGAGGGAGGTCCTTTTTTCCCTTTTTGTCCTTTACAACTTTGCACCCTCGACACCCATCCCAGTCCTGTGATTGTCACCCAGGACCACAGCCTCCTTAGAGGGGTCTGACTCAGCATCTTCAGGGTGGGCAATGGGAGAAAGTATGAACATGATTTTATATTTAGAAAGAAAAAAAAATCCTGTTGTTTTTATAATGTATATAAAGTTAAAATTTGTGTCCATTTTCAAAGTGCTCTTAGAGGTGAGGAGAGTTAGGGGAGATAGGGGTGCTGATATCTGTGAGATGAAACTCCTTTGTAGGGGAGTGGGAGGGTCGGGGGAGCTGTTGTAGATTCATTTCCCTCTGGTTTGGACAGGGAATTCCTCAAGTGGCTGCACAGTGGTCCACACTAATCTTGTTTACACGTGTCACCTGCAGTTGGTGAGCGCCAGTTTCAGGAAGCGAACACCCCCAAAGAGAGAAACTACCCATCCCTCCAAAAATGAGAACCAGGGCAAAATTCCTAGGAACTTGAAATGTCGCTTGCCAGCTGATGCAGAAATGGAAACTGAAATGGACTTTGTGCTCTGCAGGGACACGCAGTTTCCTCTAACTTCCACTCTCGGTCCCAGTTGAGAACAGGAAATCACAGTGCACACAGCTTTGGTGGCAGCCACACTCATGTCCTTTGCGGGGACGTTTCCCACCCTACAGGAGTGGAAGACATTGTTCCTCATCCCTCACCCCTTGCTCCCACCCCATGTTCTCATCCCACTGGGCCAGGGCCACCATCTATGGCCATGCAGATGTCATACTGCCCCCCACCCAGGAGGTTCCGTTTCCATCCACTGCAGTGTGAGTGCCCCACCCCCGAGCTGTGCAGCGCTTCTGTTAGAACACACCTTGCCGATCACTTTGTATTAAGGCTGATACCTACAAGGCCACGCACTCCCAACTGAGTTAGAATCACCTTTGTGTCCATGGTACCTGCTACATAGAACCTCAATATAAACTCCTAGGGATTTTAGAAGCAATGAATTGGAAGACAGCCAGCATGCTCTTACAAAATAAGTAATTCCTTGAAATGGGAGCAAAACCCTCATTAGAGCCTGGGTACTTCCGAGCTAACCTCAGATACGTTGAAGAGTAAATATAACATAGTGGTTAAGGTCTCTGGTGCTGGGGTCAGAAGGATCTGGATTTGAATTCCAGCTCCACAGTTGACTGCGCCAGGCGGGGCATGCTCCCACACTGAGCCTCAGTTCCCCCATCTCTGAGGATCAGTGGATACGATCAATGCCTTAGCCTAGTGCCTGGTACATGAGGACCATCAGTACATCCCAGTTGCAGTTATGAAATACGTTGTTATGGCAAGTAAGCAATAATCCTAAAAGGGGTATTTCAGCTGTCAATGTTCGTATCCCACAAGAAGGAATACGCCTAACACATAGTAAGTGCTCAACTGATGTTTATTGAATGAGAGAATATTGAACTGAGAGTCAGAAGAGTTCCAAATCTGCTGCCACTAATGTGACTTATTGGTCTGCGCTCATTCCTTTTAAAGACGAAAGGTCATTAGATGATGCCTCAGGTCCGTCCCTTCTTCACGTCCCATCCCCTCCAGCAGAGAACAGGGGACCTGCTTGGAATCATTTTTGCAGTGTTCCCTCGAGTCCTGCAGGTGGCGCTGCTGAGTTGAGAAGAAAACCTGTTTTTCAGCAACCTGGTTCGCAGCTGCCAAGTCTGTATTAACTGCAGACAGGAATTAGGGAAATCACTTACTTGTTGCCGCCGAAAATGCCTGGGGCCGTAAACGACTCATTCCATTTCCTTTCTTGCCTACTTGGCCTCTCCAGGTGCCATGAGAGCGCCACGGGTGTGGAGAGGCAGCTGGGCCTGGATTCCAAGTCCAGTTCCACCACTTCTGGCTGTGACCTTGGGCAAAGGCATGTGTCCTCTTGGGGCCTCTGCTGTAGTCTGCAAAATGAGGAAAATAACAGTGGCATGTGAGTGCGTGGACTACACGGAGCATTGGGAAAATTAATTAAATAACGTTCACTATTGACAAGCACAGTACCTGGCACAGTAGGTGTTTAAAAACTGTTGGCTTCTCTTTCCTTCCCCTTCTCTCTCATCCACTGCAGGCCATGGTTAGTGCTTGAGAAGAAATGAACAGGGTGGTGATAGAGTGAGGAGGAGGTGGGCCCTGCGAGGGGGACTTTCTCAAGAGAGGCCATGTCATCTGAGACAGGATGATGAAAAGAACAGGTGGTCCCCAAGCCAGAGGGCCAGCAAGTACCAGGACACAACTCATGCAGCCCCTCTCCCTCCTCGTCCCTTACCAAAGGACCCACAATCCAGCGGCTCTGTCCTCTGAGCCTGAGTCCACCTTGCTCACACCTGTACGACAGGTGTCATCTGCCCATGTTGTGCATTATATGTTCCCGGTCACGTCTGTCGGAGGATCAGATGAGCACTTTTTCATCTCTGTCCCCCCAGAACCTGGGAACCATTGCCTTAAGGAACAGATGAGCCGATAAAATTGCCACATTGGCGTTCGTTTGTGCAGTCTCTATGGGCCATCTTTATCTGCAGACATCCTGACCGTTAGCTGCCACCCATCATAGTGGGTGCTCAATAAACGCTTATTCTGTTGAAATGGAATTGCATTTTCACTGATGTGCACCTGCTCTGTGCCAGAAACTTGTGTGAGCACTGGGGATGCAAAGGAGCATTTTTGCAGCGACATGTCCCTATCCCGTGGCCAAATGCTCCCTGAGTAGTCTTTCACTTAATCCTCACAAAAACCTTGTGATGCAGGCGCTAGCTCCATTTCACAGCGGGAGAAACCAAGGCTCGGGAGGGAACCTTGACACGAGGAGGTGCAGAGCCAGCCTGAAAGTCAGGCGTCTGGCACTAATGCCCTGGCCATTCACCGCTTTGTCACGAACACACATGTGTGCGTGTATGAATAATTCAGGCGTGTTCCATGTGAGAGAGCTGAGGAATGGGCAGCAGGTGAACAGGACAGTGAAGGACGGGAGGGGTTTCCAGATAGGACCTCCGCGGCAGTGGGGAAGGTGCAGGAGAGCGGGGTAGGAACAGCAGAGGGAAGGGAAGAGATCAGCAGACTGCACTGACAATGCCCACAAGCAGATGGCACCGAGCCTGGGCACAGAACCACCTGAGAGACACAGGCTGCTGCCCCCCTCTGGAAGGTCAAGGGCTGGATCCAGAGCAGGCCAGCTCAGGGAAGGATACACCAGACAGGAGACTCTAGAAAACCTTTTTGTGTGTTTTTTAAATTAAATCTTTATTGTTGAAAGTATTACTTATGTCCCATCCCCCCCCCTCATTGATCCCTTCTAGCCGGACCCCAATCCTGCCCCTGGCCCCAGGCCTTCACCACCCTATTGTCTGTTCCATGGGTTATGCCTTTGTGCATAGAAGGTCTTTGGTTGATTATTTCCCAACCACCCAGCCTTCCCTGCCTTCCCTCTGAGATTGCACAGTCTGTTCTATGCTTCCATGTGTCTGGATCTATTTTGTTCATCAGTTTATTGTGTTGCTTAGATTCCACATCTGAGTGAGATCATGTGATACTTGTCTTTCTTTGTCTGGCTTATTTCACTTAGCATGATGCTCTCCAGGTCCCTCCATGCTGTCTCAAAGGGTAAGAGATTCTTCTTTTTTTTACTGCTGCATAGTATTCCATGGTATACTATGCAGCAGTAAATCCCCACAGTAAATGACCATAGTTTTTTTTATCCACTCATCTGCTGATGGGCATTAGGGCTGTTTCCAGATCTTAGTTGTTGTAAATTTTGCTCCTATGAACATAGGGGTGCATACATTCTTTCTGATTGATGTTTCAGGTTTCTTAGGATATATTCCTAGAAGTGTGATCACTGGGTCAAATGGCAGTTCCATATTTAATTTTTTGAGGAAACTCCATCCTGTTTCCATAACGGCTGCACCAGTCTGCATTCCCACCAGCAGTGACTAGGGCTCCCTTTTCTCCGCATCCTCGCCAGCACTTGTCGTTTGTTGATTTGTTGATGGTAGCCATAGAAAATGTTTTTTTAGAGACAAGTTGAACAAATAAGAACGTTAAACCTTTTTAGTAGCAGATCTGTGTGACTTGCCTGCTGTTAGGCTGGGCAATCAAAGCACACACACACCCCAAACTCTTACTCAGCATTCACTGAACACCTGCTGTGTGCCAGGCACTGACCCTGGACACCCATCTATGCCGTGCCTGTCCTGCTAGAAGCAGTGGAACAGTGGGGGCTTAAACCTCCCCGGGTTTCAGTCTCTACTCCAGTACTCGCCAGGCAGATAACTTTGAGCTAGTGATTTCCCCCCTCTGTGCCTGGTTGCTCATCTGTTAAATGTAAATACTGTCAATATATGTTCTGTATGACCATTGTATTAAATAAGTCACTCGTGTAAAGGGCTTATACAGTCTGGCTGATGGTGAGTTCTCAGTAAAGGCTGGCTACTATACGTGTGCACTACCCTTGACCGTGTGTTCTTTATTGGACACCTACTAAGTGCAGACACTGGGCTGGATGCAGAACACTTAGAGATGAGTAGGACCATGCCCACTGCACTGTAGTAAGAATGAGGCTTACAGAGGAAGTGGTTATAGCAGAGGAAAATAAACGCCATAATAATAATACTCCTATATAATAAAAGCCTAACATGCAAATTGTTTGACCGCTAACTATGATGTGTGCTGACCACCTGAGGACAGCACGGAACATGGAGGGTGTCAGCAATGGCCCGCTGGCAGCAGGTGGCAGTGGGGGTGCTGCCTGCCTCCTGATGAGAGTGGGACTGCAGAGGGATAGTGGAGCAGGTGAGTGGGTGGTGCCAGGCCAAGGCTGGTGCAAGCAGGGGCCAGATTGCCCTGCTGATAACCCCGAAGACAATGACCAGCACTCGGCAGAACCACCCCCAGGCTCCCAGGCGCTGAGGGAGCTCGAGGGGGCAGGGGCGGCCTTGACTGATAGCCCTGCAGGCAGAATGATGGAGCTGGTGAGGGGGCAGCGCCAAGCCACATCAGGGTGCCAAGCAGGGCTGCAAGCCTGGGGACCAATCCCCACAGACCATCCCGAGGGATTCCATCTGTGCACGAATTTCGTGCACCAGGCCCCTAGTAGTAATAGTAAAGAAGTAACACTTGTGGTATGATCCACAGATGCCAGGCACTGTATAAAGCTGGGAGTTATCCCATCCTCCTCACAGAGCTTTAGGGGGACATCATGTCTCTAATTCCACCCAAGGAAACACAGGATCCCAGGTAGGGGTGCAGTCAGTGTCTGAATTCAGAGTGGAGGATGCACAGAGCCATGGGGGCACCAGAGAGGAGCAAGTTCACCCCCCAGTGGGGGTCGGGGGAGGCCACACAGAGGAGGTAGCATTTCAGCTACGCCTTAAAGTATGCTGGGAAAGAAGGTACCCAGGCAGGGCAGACATTGAAGGTGAGAACGGTGCAGAGAACAGCGAAAAGTTATTGTGCCGGAAGCTGGTGGGAGCTGTGTGGGGAAGAGGCCTGAGTGCTGAGTGGTAGAGTTTGGGCTGATCCTGGAGAAAACGGGTTCACTGCAGGCTTCTAAGCAGGGGGATGCTGAGCGAAAGGAAAAGGCCCCCCTCACTCCTCTCCACCCTCTCGCAGCCCCCGGGAATCGGGGCCAAGGCAGGATCATCAGGCTTCTAATGAATGCGTCCCGTCAGGAGCCTGTCCAGCCTCCATATGGCGCGTAAATAATTTACAGTGACGGAGCGTGTTTATGTGGGCCGGCCGCCAGCCGCCTGGCTTCTTCAGCCTCAGCGCTTCCTCTCCTCCACCGGCCAGCGCGGTCCCCGAGGCCCCACAGGAAGGAGCGAGGCCCAGGAGTACCCAGACTCCCTCCAGCACACTGTCCCCGGGGAGGCAGGGATTTCACAGTCCAGGAGGCCACAGGGCCCTCAGGCCCGGTTCCCAGGGAAGTCACGGTTCCCAGGGAAGTCACGTCCACTTCCAACCCTGGGAAGGCCTGCGGGACCTTTCCTGTTCTCAGCACTTTTTTCAGAAACAAGCCAGAAAGTTTTATGTGGCCTAGGGGACCGGGCGAGGGCTGGGCCCAGGCGCAGCGAGCTGGGTGGTGAAGGCCGGGAAGCGCCTCCTGCCTCGGTCTGCAGGGGCCCAGGCCCAGCTTGGCCAGGACCCGGCTGCCTCCCCCGTTTTCCTGCCCACAGGTCAAGGTCCCCATGGAAATCTCCTCAGGCATAGGTGCCATCTCCTCCTCCAAGGCGGAAATTAAATCAGTCCACCGAGTGCAGGCTTTAATCAGTACAACAGCAGGTGTGATTTATAATAAGCAATGTCTGCTTGGTCTTCATCCCCAGCCCTGGCACAGAGCTCCTTGACACCCTTGGAATTTCCTGAGTGATGACAGCAATAAGGTGTCTTTTGTTCGATTAACAGGCAACTTGTGGAAAACCCCTTAGTCACCTGAAGAAAGGGGCCCGTTGCCAGGGGAACCAACAGTGTGATGAGAAGCCTCTAACTTTTATCTCCACACTCTCAGACCTCAGGGAGGAGAATGGGGCCTGAGGTTGAATCAATTGCCAATGGCCAATGAGTTAATCACACCTGTGTGCTAAGGCTTCCATACCCTGCCGCCTCCCAAGAAAATGGGGGTGGGGGTGCCTTTCAGAGAACTTCTGGTTGGTGAACCAGGCCCCAGACTCCATTTTGAAATGACTCTGTTTATTCAATTATTTTATTTTTTTACATTTTCATCAACTAGTCAATATATAACCTTATTATATGGAGATTCTGTTTAAAAATACCTTATAGATCTGCAGTTGATTGTCACCATGAACTCCAGCTAACAGCACTGTACTCAGGCTGCTCCGAAGCTGAGCTCACACACCTATTTTTTTTTTTCCAGAAGGCACAGCTCAGGAACACTGGGCTGCACCAAGAAATTCTGCTTGGAGGTCATTTTAAACAAAATCACCCCCACAAAAATGCTCAAAACAAGGCACACAGGGATCACGAAAAGGATGCTTGTCACAGCGCAGGAGCTGACATGAGAAGACGGAGCATCGCTCCGCTGGCAGCTTACTGGGTGAGTCAAGATTTCCCAATGCTCTGCACACGCCCATGGATGACTGAGAAGGGGCCACAAGCAAATAGGCAAATTCACAAATAGGGGTCCTACAAATAATGAGGATCAGCTCTGTGTGTGTACATATGTATACAGTGTGTGTGCATATGTAGTTACAGGCATCTACACTTGAATGTGGTCCCCAGGAAGGCTAGCCCACTGGAGTGCCCTTCCCAGGTGCCCTAGGCCCTCAGGGGGTACACACAGCTCACACAGTGAGCACATGGCCACCACTTTCTCTGCGGACCATTCACTTCCTCCTGGTTAGTGACAAGGCTCACTCAGCGCCCTCCTGCTTGAAGCCCTACCTGACGCCCACAAGGCAGCCGCCGTGCCCACCTCGGCACATCCCTTCTGTCCTGTGTGTGAGAATGAGACTCCTGGACCCAGAAGGCAGAAACCATGTCGTGTTTGCTTTTGGAATGCCCAGCACTTGGCACAGCTCTCGGTGACCCGAGGACCAGGAACTGTTGATTTTTTTTTTGAATCATTGAACAGAAACGGGGGGCTGTGGGGGACCCTCAGGATCACCCAGCCCCAGGAGACTCCAAGTGTGGTCAGTGACCAATCAGCAGCAGCAGCCTCACCTAGACTTGTTGCCATTTAGATTCCCGGCCCCTCCCCAGGCCTTCCGAACGAGAATGTCTGGAGTGTGGCCCAGCAATCTGTACTGTAACAGGCTTTCCAGACTGTTCGTCTGCCTACTAAATGTTATAAGCTCCAAGTCTACTCCACCCCCTTCTGACATTCAGGGATGGAAAGCGGAGACTTGAAGGGACCTGTTTCCCAAAAGCCACACATGCGGCAAAGGGAAAGCGAGAAGCCATCTCCTCACGCTCTTTTTTTAAAAATATATTTTATTGATATTTTACAGAGAAGAAAGGAGAGGGATAGAGAGTTAGAAACATCAATGATAGAGAAACATTGATCAGCTGCCTCCTGCACACCTCCCCACTGGAGATGTGCACACAACCAAGGTACATGCCCTTGACTGGAATCGAACCTGGGACCCTTGAGTCCGCAGGCTGACACTCTATCCACTGAGCCAAACCGGTTAGGGAAATCTCCTCACTCTTGAATCTGGGCTTCCCTGGGCACCCACAGCGGCCAGCCTTTCCCAGGACTAGCTCCCTGAGTAGACAAGCATGGTTCTCATCTGTGGGGCTTCTATTCCTCCTCCTCCCCACTCCCTTCTTCCCCTCTTTATTTTTCTCCTCCTTCCCTACTACACTCCCCCCACCCCGAATTAGTCTTTCTGGTTAAGGTTATTCCTTTGCATGGCAAATGGGAATAATCTTGCCCGCCCCCCCACCTTAGGTCAATTCAAAGAACACGTTACCCACCTGCCAGGTGGTACCCCAGGCACCCCCAGAACTAAATCTGCCTCCTGCACCTCCTGGCATCCCAGGGGATGTGTTTAGGATAGTGTGACTGGGAAATTTTAGGGAAAAGGACTTGGAAAATTAAAACAGTCAACCCAGGGGCAAGAGCTATCCTCAAAGTCTTCCTCCATCCAAGTGTCATCCCTATTCCCACCGCCAGCCCCCCCTTCTACCCCCCCGCCCCGTGCCCCGCCACCCCCTCCTTCAGCTGTGACAACAGGGTTTGTTTTTCTCTGCAGTGGGCTCGAGGTTATACATACAGGCAACTAGGTGAATGTTCTGTGAGGTCGTTAGGGTTTCTCAGAATGAGTCATTTTTTCAAAAATAACAAAAACTCTCGACATCACTTGATTTCAGCATGCTCGCCAGGCTCTTGTAACCTCTTTTGCAATTGCATTCCTTCTTTCTCAGGCCTGATGACATGCGCCCCCTCCCAGCAGGGCCCTGCTGATAGACAAAGAAGCCCAGCCCAGGATCCGCAGGGCCTGGTCCAGAAAATATGTAGGCGTCAGATGATGGGAGGGAAATGCCTGCAGGCGCTGGAGGGCAGCGGGTGAGAGGCGACAAGGTCAGAGATGCTGCTGGACTCGGACGAACCGCCCTGTTGCACTGCCTTCTCCGTCCTCAGTGGGACTGGCTAAGGATCCTAAGAACAATAACCAGCGTCTGCTTGTCGCAGCTTTACAGAGCACAGTTCACTCCCCAGGCCCCGTGCACAGATGAGAACAGCGGAGACAGAGGTTGAATGTCTTGCCCAGGTCCTTGCAGTTGAGGATGATGAGAGTCTGCTTACGGAGCCAGACACTTCACTCTCATCAATCCCAACAGGTGGGTTAGCATTCTCCCCATTTTCTAGACGAAGAAACTGAGGCTCCGAGAGGTTCAGTACCCTGCCAAGGTCCCACGGTGAGTGGTGGAGCTGGAATTGACACCCAGGGATGCCTGCCCTCAGAGCCTGAGTCTTTTACGAAGCATCACATGCAGACACTGCTCTCACAGGCCCTTTGCACATGACTCCATGGGCATTGAGCGTCACACATGTGAACTGGCAGTTTCCGTGTCTCTGCCCGGCAAGTGCCTTTAGGCAAGGAGAGGGGTTTACCTCTGTACCCTCAGCACACAGCTCACGGTGACATCCACACAAGCTGCCGTCGCTGGACGAAGGCCCTCAGACTGTGGACGGGACGTGTCTGCTTTTTGAGGAAAAGCATAGCCACGCCCAGGCTGGACAACCCAACTCCTTGGCTTCCTGGCCTCAGTGCAGACAGCCGCCTCTCGGGGCCCCGCTTTCTCCCTTGTGCCGACGTGTAGTAGACAGGACGTGGAGGACCCTCACGCGTGATGGTTCTGAAATTGTGCTGAATCTTCTCAAGGGGTCAGGGCTGAGCGGATTTGTTGGTTGAGTAATATTTGTCTGCCAAAGGGTGGAGAAAAACTCATTAACAGAGCTTGTAACATTGGCCCAATAGTATTCTTTGCATTTATTTTTGTTTTTATTATAGTTGGCATACAAAATTTATTAGTTGCATATGTGCAACATAGTGATTTGACACTTGTGTCCTACAGTGTGGTCACCCGGGTAAGCCTAATCGTCTGGCACCGTGCAGTTATCCCTCTGTTACTGACTATATTTCCCGTCACTTTTTTCACGCATCCCTCTACTCCCTCCCCTCTGGCAACTATTAATTTGTTCTTTCCTTCTGACTCTGTTTTGGTTTCGGTTTGTTCTTTGTTGTGATTTCTGTAAACTCTACATAGAAGTGAAATTATGCAGTATTTGCCTTTTTCTGTCTGACGCATTTCATTTAGCGTCATACACTCTCGGTCCATTTATGTTGTCACAATGGCAGGATTTTATTCCTTTTTTATGGCTGAACAATAGTCCATTGTTACTTCCTTACCCATCCATCTATTGTGGACACCTAGGTTGCTCCCATATCTCAGCTATTGTAAGTAATGTCGCAATGAACATAAGGGTGCATCTATCCTTTTGAGTTCCGGTTTTCATTTTCTTTGGAGAAACACCCAGAAATGGCATTTACTTTTTGTCTAAGATCCTTGCACAAAAGAGGAAGTGGAACCTCAGAAGCCTTATTCTGTGTGACTCAAATCCTATGTGAATGAAATAGGTGCATATGTACCTAGGAGCACGATTGCTCCCTGCTTCCCCTGGCTTCTGCTAGATGTCACTTTCCTACCACTTTCATCCCCGTGCTGCTGCCTCATCCCCAGGCTGGGCTGGATGACCCTCCAGGAGGCTTGGCTTACCTCGGGGCATGCATTGCTTTCCCATTGAAATGCCTGTTTATTTGTCTCTCTTCCGGGAGACCTGCACCCCGGTTTGTTTATCTATTTCCTACTATACTCTGTGCCCCTTGGCTCTTTCTATCTCTAGCACCTAGCCAGAGTACAGCCTGGAGCTGCCACTCAAAAAAGTGTTTGATGATTGCACAACTCCACCATTCCCTTCCTCCTGCAGAATCCTCTGCACAATAGCCCCGAGAGCTAAGTAGTTCTCTTTCTGCCCATTTTTAAGACGCTAAGACTCAGAATGCTGATTGGCTCATCCAACGCCACTCAGTCAGGAAGGGTAGTGGCCGCACTCAAATTGCAAGATCACAGTTAAGAAAATTTGGGGAGGGAGGGGAAGAGCCTTGAAGGGCACCTAAAACAGAGCTCTTCAAACCTGTTTGTAGCAAAGGAATCTTTGTTTTTATTCTTTCCCTAGTGACATCTCAGAATCGTAATGTAAAAAGTTTGGAGGACCTGCTCTTAATAAAAGAACCTCAAGAGGAAGAAGGGTACCTGAACCCCATTGGAAAACCACTGATCCAAAGTATGCTCTTTTATTATTGTTGTGACTTTTTAAAAATGTATTTTTATTATAGTTGACCTACATTACTATATTAGTTTCACATGTACAACATATAATTCCACATGTACACACCTTATGTGATCACCACATAAATCCAATAACCATCTGTCACTATACAAAGTGATGACGACATTATTGACTGTTCCCTGTGCTGCACTTTACATCCCTGAGATTTCTTTATGTATCTATGTTCTCCAAGGTTGTCTTTCTCATTCCCAAACTCCCTCCTGGCCGCCTCTGTGTCAAGCACCATGCTCAGTGCCTTTGAGGACACAAAGCCCCTTGGACCGGGGACCACGGATCTACTTTGGCCCCCAATCCTACTGTTTCCTTGCTGGGAACCTTGGGAAAGTCACTTAGTCTCCCCCTGAGCCTTGACTATTTCATCTGCAAAACGGCCCCAAGGCTTGGATTGAATGGAAATCTATTGTCTCACGCAGGTAAACACCCCCTGCAGGACTCGACCAGCGACCAGCGTTCATGGCATCTACATTTCACAGCTCTCGGTGCGGAAACCTCAGGAAGGACTGGAAATCAGTTCCAGGCGACACACACTTTAATGATTACGTATTTATGGCGACTTGTCTCCCAAATGAGTTGGTTTACATTTATGACAGTGACCTTTCTGTTCAAAAGAATGAAAAAGTGGATTGACCGCATCTCACATACCAAGAAGCGATGTTTCAAATGGGAAACGGTTGTAGCTGAAGAACAACACAGCCCCCAAGTGGCAAGGGCTTGGGAGACGCAGGCCTAGAGAGTGAGGCAGGAGGAGGAATGCAGGTAAGGGGAGGAAGGGGGCAGAGGCATCCCTTTGCGTGAGGCTCCTATTTCCCCACCTCCAGCCAGCTGACTCTCTGGAGGTGACAGGTGCCGACCAGGGCAAATTATTCCACCAGGAGGCGAAGCATAAGTTGGAGGCCTCCAAGGGAAGCAGTGGTCTCAGGAAGGAGCCGCTTTTCCTCTCTGCCCCTCCTATCTGTGTCTCAATCAGAAAGGCAGCAGATTGCTGGCAGTGGCCGGGTTCTGCAGGAGCCTCTGGGCGCCAACTTCTAAGCCGTCTATTATTTTTAACAATAATCCTGTAACGTGTGTATTGTGGGCCCTGGTCTTTCACAACTTGGTTCCACTGCCTTTGAACCCTGGTGTCTTGGGGAAGAAGAAGGCTGTGCAGGGGCCATCAGCCCTCCTTGACAGATAAGGAAACTGAGCTCGGGATGGCTCCGGTCACAGGGTGCAGAAGTAGCAGCACCTGGACTAGAACCTGGAGGTTTCCACTCCTATGCCAGTCCTCCTCCTAGAACCCTTTCCTCCCAGAAATGGCCAGAAACCTGAGCGCTGGAAGGGTGGTGGGGGAGAGCAGAGCTGCATTGCCCCTTACCTCGTAGACTCCCCTGCTTAGCCAAGGCTCTGGCAGGCATGTGTCCTCATTGCAGACAGCATTGCCCAAGGCAGCAAAACAGGTAGGCCCAGCCCTCTGTGCTCTCCCCAGCACACCCTGATGTATTTATGTCTCTCATCGTCCTTCTGTGGTTGGGTCATGGAAGGCAGACTCCCCTGCGGTACCCATACCTAGTTCAGAGGTCTTGAGGCCACAATGGAAGGCACGTGGCATGACGTTTGCAAAGTGATGGGAGGCCAAGGTTTAGACAGGTTCTCTCTCTGGATTGGATACAAACGAAAATATCACATAACCAAGGAAGTTATGGAAGCCATCTTGCAACCAAAAATAGAGCTAGCTAGCCTTCCCAGGCATCCTTGAGCTGCTGGATAGAGCAAGCACTGCCTGAAGCACATACTCTAGACATCTCATTTATATAAGACGATAAATTCTTTTAGCTATATAGTCAGCTTGAACTCGGTTTTGCTACTTTCAACCAAGAGTCCTGATTCTGCCCCTCTAGCTCTGAAATATATAATATTTAACATCATCAGAGGCAGTGTTTTAGCTGTGATGTCAGCCAAATAAGTGTTGTTTGCCTCATTGAGGCCAATGCAAAATAGAAATGAGGCTTCAGCTCACCTGTCTATAGCTCATACCCATCCCTGTCTGGCCTATTGCAACACAATACAATTTGCTACAAGAATGTGTTGGTTTTAAAACGTGTCCACAGATTCTTTGTCCTACTCACATCAAAAGATAGAGACTAATTACTTTCCTCTTGAATGTGGTCCAGCTTTAATGACTCATTCCTAATTAATAAAAGGAAGTAGAAGTGACACTGTGTGATTTTTAAAGCTACATCATAAAAGTAATGCTGCTTCCACTGATGCTCCTCCCGGGAGGGAGCCTAGCCACCATGCTGTAAGGAAGCCCAAGACACATGAAGAGGCTATTAAAGATGTTTGACTGACAGTCCAGCCAGCAGCAACTCGACCTGTGGGCAAACTGCCTTCCAGCTGAAACTGTGTGGAACTGAAGTAAGTGATTCCCTGCAGACTCAGAAGCAAAGTAAATATTGTTTTATGGCACTAAATTTTAAAGTGTTTTTTTTCATGCAGCAATAGAGAACTGGATCAAAAAATAGCTATTAAATAGTTATAACACATGTGTGCTTTTCATTTTATCAGTTTCTCCCTATTACATCTTGTGATGCAGTTGTTGTTGAAGCCCTCACATTATATATGGGAAAACTCAGACCAGCCCACAGTTCTCTCAGATAGCATGTTACAAAGCAAGGGGTTTAACTCATTCCTCAAAGATCTCCACCCTTTTGAAAATAACTTCCGCAGACATTTCCTTACTTAGCTGTGGTACTCAGGGGAAATAAGTAAATCGAGCTATAGTATCTGCCACGAGGAAGCTCAGCAGGCAGATGGCAGGAACAAATGGGCAGTTTCTTCCAGGGGATGCTACCATAACCAATCAGCTCTAGCCATTCTCGGTTCACGGGTCATAATTTATATTCCCATCGTCTAGTTTTCCATTGGGAGACAAAGACCAATCCCTGGGCCAGAGGAATGCAAGAATCTGGACTGGCAAGACCCCAGGGTGGCACACAATGAAGGAAGGGGAGATCCCAAAAAGGAAAGGATATGGACAGTTGACAAGAAAGTCCGTACACCTCCCTTATTAGATGGGTGCTCCCCAGAGACAAAATCCCCAACTTTCTCATCAGTGAACCTACTGCTCTACCCAGCAAAACAACCCACTCAACAAATTCATCAGGACTTGAATGATTTCATTATTCAGGTTTCCCTTTGTTTGGATTTGTGTCCATTGTAATTTCATCCTCATAGGGAGAACATGGGCCTTGAAGACCAAAAGTGGCATTCCAGCTTCATTAACCCTCTCTCTGTGGCTTTGGACAAGATACTTTATAGCTCTATTCCTTAGTTTTTCTATCTGCAAAATAGGAAGAATTAAACAATACACTGCCTATAAAGCGCTTAGCATAGTGCTTGGCACATAAAAAGATTAGAACTTTGCAGTGCCTGCTAATTCATCCTAAAAATAGTTAACTCTTCTCCTTACATTCTGTCAGCTCAGCAAATCCCAGCTAGGGAACTATGAGATTGTGAAAGGCAATCTTTCTAAACAGGGTTCAAATATTCTTCTCACCCAAGAGTAACTCACAGAAGATGCACAAATGGTCCAGTAGTGCAAGCTCTTCCCACCTACGATGTGGTCTGGATCCTCAAAGATATGAGGCAACTGGCACATTCTACTTCCTAGAGAAAAATATCCCTTATTAAATCAGTCATTCAAGTCATCTGAAAAACAGTTACTGCACGTTCCCAGCTCAGAAACTGGTAAATGCAAAAGTACGTGTCGATCTTATGGTCAAGCTATTGAAATCTTCAAGCATTCCATCATCAACACATTTATTGAGCACTTAGGTGTCACCCATAGTTCCAAAGCTTTACATACATCATTCATTCTTAATCTTGACCTTAACTTCATGAGAGAAGTTCTTTATCCCCATTCTACTGGAAACTCCCGAGTAGCTAGAAGTTAAATAAATTATCTGGGCTCTTGAAAAACTCCCTATCTGGAAAGCTATCCATCATCTCCCTGATGTTGGGGGTTTCTAACATAGGAAGAGTCATTTTTTGTCATTGAAACAGCATAAGAACTTAAATATAGTGCCGCTTGGTTGCTGGTAGGCTAATAACACCCTCTAGACTTTCTCCTTTCCTTGCTCAGGCTGTTCCTTCACCGTGGAAGGTCTTTCCCACTAATGTCTTAGTAGCTACCATCTACTCATCTTTCAAAGCCCAACTCCATCACCACCACCTAGGCATAATCTCTCAAACCTCTGTTGACCCTTACATTCTGCCAGAAGTTATGATTGGCTTTGCATCTGGCTTAGTAGTCTCCATTAAATGAGTTCTCCAAAACAGAGACCGTGCTATAATCAACTCTGGCACTTATGTGTGGATTCAATGGGCACTAAACCCATAGTTGCCTGGCTCATAGCCCAAGGTAGGTGCTTGGTAGCCATGTATAGAATGGGGTCAGATGTGGAAATTGACAAAATGAGACAAGGCAAGGAGAAACGCTTGCATCCCAGAGTTAAGGCATGCTAAGATGCCAGCAGGTTAGACAACCAAAACTCTGATTTAACAGTTAGACTGCCCTCCAACTTGGCCAACTCTGTCCTCTCAAGCAAGCTGCTGGATTCCCCAGTTGCCACCCAGAGTACATGAAAAGCAGAAGTTACATTCTTATTTTGTGTAATGTTTTGGAACAACCACAGCATCTGGTGTTATGGCTTCTACATGATCTTCTGCCGTTCTCTCCCAATCCAACTTGTCCTCCCATCCACAGGAGAACATCTAAATGTGTCTCACTTTAAAAGCTTCATTTATGAAAATACAGATTTACTAAAAGTATAAATAGGTAGTAGTGAAGATTTACATTCCAGGGTCAACATAGAGGTAGAGTGATGGGGGAATATTGGGGGGGGGGGGTCTAGTGAGAATCTGGAATTTGCCACCTCCCCCTGAATACCTTCTCATCTGCAATGCCTCTAGAGTTTATTTTCACAAAATATGTGCTGATTCATGAAAAGTTAAGAGTCCTCATTGTCAAATGAGCTTAACAAGTATGCCTGCTCTGTCCTGCTCTTAAAGATCCTCATGATCACCGTTTGGTTATTCAAACCTTGGAGGAATCCAAAAGTTTCACTCTATGGAGCCCTTCTTTTAGAAACGCTATTCATCACAGAACCCTTTTATTTCAGAATTTCTAAAACCATGCCATAGAATTTCTTTCCAGAGAAAGCTATCTTGAGAAAGACAGTAAAATGAAGTGGATAAGAGCCTAGTGTCTGTGGCCAGATAGCCTGGGTTTGGATCCCAGCCACACCATTCATTCTCAATGTGACACAGGAACGCTACTCTACGTGTGCTCTGGGCTTTCATTTCCTCACCTTCAAAGTGGGGTGATAAGAGAATCTGCCTCATCAGACAGGACGGATGTGAGGATTGAAAGTATTAACACATGTAAAATTCTTGGAATAGATCCTATATATAGTAAGTGCTCAATAAAAATATGCTTGTATTTATTTAGAAGGTAGGGCTCACATATCATGCAACACCATGAAGACAGAGGTATTAAACATCTCATAATTTCAGCTCAGACCCACATTTCTGGGAAACAGTAGAGTGGAATGTGACAATACTAGGAAAATAAAGTTAAATCTAAGAAACGATGGGTGTTAAGAAAAGCATGACCAGCCCTAGCCTGTTTGGCTCAGTGGCTAGAGCATCAGCCTGGTTGCAGGCACATCCCCAGTGGCAGGTGTGCAAGAGGCAGCTGATCGATGTTTCTAACTCTCTATCCCTCTCTCTTCCTCTCTGTAAAAAATCAATAAAATATATTTTTTTAAAAAAAGAAAAGCATAACCAACTCTTGATGGTGATTCGTGATGACACCCAAACAATGGATGAGAGGAGAAAAGTGGTCCAAGGCTCTTGGTGGAGGACACCTGCTGTGAGTAAAGCCCAGTCATACCACATGCATGCTGTGTGATCCAGGGCAAGAAACCTAACCCCTCTGTGCCTAGGAATAAGAATAGTGCTGACCTTTTAGAATTCTTGTGAGGATGAGTAATTAAATGAACAGTGTCTCCTTCTAGCAAATAAAGGTACCACTTTAAGACTTGATTTTTTTCAAGTCTTAAAGTGATAATGTCAGTGTTTTTGCTCTTCAGTTTTTTCTTGGAAACATAGAGACTCTAGAACAGTGGTTCTCAACCTTCCTAATGCTGCAACCCTTTAATACAGTTCCTCATGTTATGGTGACCCCCAACCATAAAATTATTTTTGTTGCTACTTCATAACTGTAATTTTGCTACTGTTATGAATTGTAATATAAATATCTGATATGCAGGATGTAATTAGGTGACCCCTGTGAAAGGGTCATTCGACCCCCAAAGGGATCGCGACCCACAGGTTGAGAACCGCTGTCTAGAACAAGTGGTACCTGAGAAGTCACCCAATGCAGCATCTTTGTTTTACTGATAGGGACACAAGGCCCAGAAAGAGCAAGTATTTCCTCAGGTCACATGGCAAGTTAGAGGGGAAGAGAAGGGACAGCCTCCCGCCAGTGGCACATACAAAAAGTAGGTAACCTTCCCTGGGCTTGGATCCCAGCAATGCGATTCCCTCCCATCCAACTTAGGTGCCACCCACAGTTCCAAAGCTTTCGATACATCAGACTCAGAAACAAAGTAAATGTTGGGGATGGGGAGGAAGTGGGTCTTTAGAGAGATGTGAGAATGGCAGGAAGGGAACGTGTAATCCAAGAGAGCAGAGAACAGCTATTTGGAAAAATAGTCCAGAATCCAAAGGCATTGTGGGGACTGTCATCACAGCAGTGCAAGAATGCCAGGCCATGGACAACACACAGAACAACAGGCTGGGTGCACCTTGGTGCTGCCTTTGAAGAAGGTTTGCAGGCCACATCTCGCTTCTCTTCTCCTAACGAGCTCATATGGTAGTTGTGTTGCCCTTATTTTCTAATATATTCAGAAAAGTTAAGAAGCTGGTAAGCAGCTCGGGGATTATGCAAAGCCCCACTGCTGAGAGCCACACCTGACCTGGAGCCATCCACTCCATACGGGATGCTAACTCTCATACAAGGATTTAACACACACTTTAAATATGTGCAGTCACAAAATAGTTCTATCTCCTGTTCCACCTTCTTCGAGGAGCTTTCCCTGCCCAGCTCAATCCAATAAGCTCACCCCGCTACTCTGAACACCTCCAGGGATTGCTGTCTGCACCCTGCTGAACCCCTGTCAATCACTGCCTGGTTTTAGAGGAGAAAGGCACAATATCTCATCATTTAAAACCAGTTTCACTCACAGTCCCTTTGCACCTATGATGCCAGGCTCCATGTTGGAAAATGCTCACCCCCAGTCTCATTTGATTCTTGCAGCCACCCAAGAAGGCCTGTCTGATCACTGCTATACCCTCATTACTCAGACCAAGGCTGAGTACACAGTAGGTGCTCTATGCATATGTGTTGCACAAGAGAATGAATTATTGGGCTCCTTTGGTGTCGTGGGCTGAGTAAAGGAGGAGGGGAGAGAAGAGAAGATGCAGCTCTGAAGGAGGAACTTCAAGCTGTCACAGCTGCCCTCGGGTGCCCTGCAGGGCACAGCTGGGTGCACATGCTGATCTTCCCCGTCTTGCTCCCCTAAGTGGAGAGCACCCAGAACCACCCAGGGCTGAGCCTTGCCCCAGAGCAGGCACAGAATTGGAAACCAAACCTGGAATCTTTAAAGGCAAAGCAAACCTCAGAATGCCTAGTCCACTGATCTTCTGCTTCATTTACAACGAAGAGATGAGATAAAGGAGGTGGCTGGAGTTCTTCCCGAGAAAGGGAAACTCAGGCCTCACGGAGCTCTGACAGTAACAGTAACAGCCAGTATATCTGCAAAGGTTCCAGAAAAAAAAAAAAAAAAGATTTACTCCAGGCAGTGCCAATAAAGAGCACTGCATGAAGGGCCATTTACCATGTGGGCTGAAGCTGAGGCTCCCAGGGCCACATCAAGGCGAGGCCAGGACACCTGGAGCAGCAGAGGGAGGCGACGGTATTGCCAGGGCTTGAAAGAGGTGACGGGAACCACCAGGGTAGAGGAACACAGTTGCCCCCAATGATGCAAACCTCTCTCTTCCCACCCTCGGATTTCCTGCCAGGGCTTTCCAAAACCAAACTCAGCGGGATGACAGGGAACAGGGCAGCCGGGTATGCAATGGATAGGGTCAGCCTCCAGGGCACAGAATAGGGCAGGGAATGGATCTGGAGGGACCACAGAAAAAAAAACTGGCAGAGGTGACTATCTAATAACCATTCAGAGCTTTGCCCACTGCCAGGGCAGAGACTAACACACACTAGAGTAGACCCTCAGCACATATTTGGTGAATAACTTAATTAGAATAAAAGCTTGCCAGGCATCCCCAAGCCCCAACTCCCAGGGCCCTTACAAACTGCTTTCTCACAATACTCAGCATGAGCAGCGAAGGTGCATAGAATCTTATACACACCCACACTCCTATGAGTTCTAGCTATATGCTGAGCATGTCTTAAACCTTTGAAATTAATGGTATCACTCCCTCTTAGAGAAGCTCTGGTGTCTATTATTCAGACACGGAAACTGAGGCTTAAAAAGATTAATTAGTAGTTTTCCCAGGATGACTCACCTGTGAGGGGCTGAGCCAGGGCTCCACGCAGGTAAGCCTACCTCGGAGGCCCACGGCCTCAACAACCACGTTCCAATCCCTGCCCGCTGATGGGAGTTAAGAAGTCATGTCAAATGGAACGCTCCCTACAGCCTCCACGTGGGTGGAGGGTGATGAGTGTGGTGATGCACATGGGCTGTCCCTCAGTGCAAATGGGATCGCTTTGGGCTGATCTGAGATGTTCCCCAAAGCCTGTCTGAGGGCAGAGGAATGGAACAGGCCTTCCAGTGTCTCACCCTAACCCCCGTATCACTAGGAAAGCGCCTGCCTCCTTCCTCATGCCCTACAAATCAATCAATGATCCATTAATGCCAGGTGGGGGCCTGCAAAAGCCAATCAGCTGGAAGTGCCAACTTCTTTGGATAGAGTACAGGGGAACTGGCAATGGTGGCTGGGGGCAGAATGCTGCCTTTGTAGAAACCAACCTACGCAAAACTCAGAAAATGAACCCAGAAGGACTGCGTTGATGGTGCAACCCTTGTTTGCCTACCATTTGACTTCTCGCAGGAAGTATTTTTAAAGGGTATTTTTCTCCCTTGCTGAACAGTTCCTCATTGAGAAATTTTCTTTTGTGACACTTGGACATCTCAGCTCCCAAAGTGATGATGGGACTTTTTTTTTAATTTCCACTTCCAGGTTTGGGTTCACTTCTTCATTCATCTGGAAGAGCAGAAAGGATTTCCAAATGCTTACCAAACATCTCTGAGCACTAAATTCGGGCCTTGTCCAAGACCCCAACTGTCACCAAGCAAAACCACGCGGCACTGGACGGGATGTGTCCATCCTCTCTCTACCTCTCCCCCATCCCTGACTCACACACTCAGCAGTTTATCAGCCTCCTCCATGTCCCACCAGACATTATGAAGCAACATGATAAAATCTGTTAGGTTTGGTAAGAAATAGAATGTAACCTGATGGTGAAACTATCATGGGCTCTAGAGCTAATGGGCCCATGATGATTCTGGAAACTTCCTTACTCCCTGCCCTTCCTGGAGGCCAAGAAAACAGAAACCATCACCTGTTATGGTGGCCTATGGACAGGGTCCCTCAGATCCCTCACACCTCCTTATCACCAATCTGCCAGGCCTCTCTGTGCTCCAGTCTTTTGATAACTATGGTTGTAGCTCCTGCCTACCCTGCTAGCCTTGCTCAAACTCCACACCGGCAACACCAGGCCCCTGTCCTGCCTTACACGGGCTCTGCTGTTCTGTCACTCTACCTTGGCTCATGAAGTTTATTCTGCCTGAGATACCTTTCTCCCTCAGTCTTTCTCTGGCAAGCTCATACTTACGCTGAAAGACTCAGCTCAGACTCACCTCAGTATCATTTCCTGAATTCCAAGCTACTCAGCTTCCCTCTGCTTCAATACCCCCCACCTCATGTTGACAATGTCTACCTCTGGTCTACCTCTTACAGTGGACTCTGAGCTCTGAGAAGACCATGTCTGACTCCTCCCTGATTCCCAGAGCCCAGCACAGGGCCTGATCCACAGTCAGTGCTTGGAGGAGCTCTTTCTGGGATCTGGCTCAACACCCTTCATTTGTTCTCATCCTCTAAATGGGCATATTGAATCAGCTCAGCCCCTGCCCAGAGAAACAGGAAGTTAGAGATCAGTACAAAGTGGCTGAACCCTTCAGCCCACAGGCTCTCTCACTATTTGTGGTGGGTTGTGAAATAGAACATGGGCAGCCCAGAGAGGGGACCCAGGAAGCTGTGGGTGGTGGGGGTCCCCAAGGGGAGATGAGCCCATCAGGGAAGCAGATGGTCCATGAGGTATAGGTCTCATGGGTCCAAAACCATCCATCCCTCCAGAAACCATCAGTAGAGCAACATTTCTTTAGCTGAAATCTCTCATCCTGGTTAAAATGTAAAATCCTATGGCAAAGATTTCTAAGCTGTCTTTATCGCTACAGCGTTTTTATAATCATCAAGTGATATTGCAGAACCTGTGCCCACCATCTCATTTAATTTCATAACAACTCTATAAGATCAGCATTATTTCCGCCCTGTTATGGAAGAAGAAACTTAGTAGAGAGAAATTAAGTTGCCCACAGTCACACAGCTTCTCAAGTGGTAGAGGTGGAATTCAAACTCAGCTCTGTCTGGCCCTATGGCTCTCCTACCCAAAAGGTTAAATTCCTCCTTGAACAAGGAGGGAAAGTCTCCAAACAGGAACCAGGAGACCTGCCATGTGACTATGGCCTGGTCACAATCATTCTGACCCTTCATTTCCTCATCGTTTTCCTCTGAGCCCAAGGCTACACTTGGCTCAAGACACATTTAGCATCACTTCCTCTGCAGACCTCTCCCAACCACTCCATGTCAGAGTCAGTGGAGAACTAAGCAAACCTTCCTTTGGCTCCCACTGGCCCATTGTCCCAGCACTTATATATCAGTTAGTTATCGCTGTCTAACAGACCACTCCCAAACTCAATGGCTTCAAGCCAGCGATCAGAAAACATTCTCTTAAAAGGCCAGGTTGTAACTATTTTAAGCTTTGTGGATCATACGGCCTCTGTTGTAACTACTCATCTCTGCCTTAGTAGCTCAAAAGAACTATAAATAATGCATAAATAAATGGGCATAACTAAAATTTTACTTATAAAAAAACAGGCCATAGCTTGTCAATCCATGCTTTGAGCAGTAAGCATTTATCATTGCTTGCGAGTCTAGGAGTTAGCTGAACTAATCTGCTCATCTGGGGCGGGCTCTGCTGATCTTGGCTGACTCACGCGTGCATCTGTGGTCATTGGCCAGATGCCTGGGGGGGTTAGCTGGTCTAAGATGCTTATTTGCATATATGATAGTTGACCTTCTCTCAGAGAAGGTGACAGAGATGACTAGGCCATGTGTCTTTCGTCATCAAGGAGATTAGCCTTTGTTTTACTAGAAGTTCTGCAAGGTTCCCAGAGATGGTGGTAGCACACAAGGCTAGTTGAGGCCAAGACTCAAAACTGGCACACTATCACTCCCATCACATTTTATTGAGAAAGCACATCACAAAACCAGTCCAGATGCAAGAAGCAGGAAAATAGCCGTGGTCTCTTGATAGAGAAGCCGGGAAGTCACATCAAAAAGGACATGGGGATAGCACAGGTCAAAGAACTGTGGTCATTTCCAGTTATTCCACCATAGCCAGTTGCACTTGTTTATACATATTTGTTACATGCGTGCCTCCCTATTTTCAGATTGCAAGCCCCTTAGAGATGGATTTCTATGTCTTATTCATCTTTATATCTCCAGTGCCTAATAGTGATGAAACAGGGCCCTCCTATGGGCCCTCAACTCCTTCCATCCCCATCCCCACCCCCACCACCTCCACCCTGGTCCAGGGCACTGTCAGTTCTCACCTGGCCCACTGCCATAGCCTCCTGCATGCTGGGAGGTGAGGAGGGGGTGGTCAATATTGAGTAGTCATTGGAAACAAGTTCACATCCATTGGAGCAGGTATATAAGGCAAGTGCAGAAGAGACTGAGCACCTGAGAGGGGAGGTTGGAGGCTTCTGCTAATACAGAGACTTGGGCAGAAAGAGAAGTCTAGAGATTCTGACACCCTGGTCATGATTCTGCTCAGTGTTAGCCCTGGTGCACCTCCTGACAAGGCACCTGGGGTCCACAACGGCAGGAAAGTACAAGAACTCTGGCACAGGGAACTGACGTGGCAAGCTTGGAGCAATGAGGAGTTAGCATTGGAAGCCCTGGACCAAGCCTCAGCTCTGTTTCTTTATAAATAACTTAACATCTCTGCGCCTCATGTCATCATCTGTAAAGTGGCAATAAAAATAAAGAACCCCCTCTCATCATAAAACCCAAATGAAAGAGTTTGTGTTAAAAGGTGTAGCAGTAAGAGCTAACCCTGTGCTTTGCCAGGAGTGGCTGTAAACATTTTGCATGCCCCCACCACAACCTCACGAGGCAGGTCCTGCTATTATCCCATTGTACAGATGAGGAAGCAAAGGCTCAGAAATGGTCAGTGACCTGCCCAAGGTCACAGTGCTAATAGGGTGTGGATCTGGGATTTTAGTTCACACTCTTTTGCTCCATATTCAACAGGCTCCAGATGACATTATTATCAAGGCTCTCAGTCCTCCTCAAGGTCAGGCACAATTTCTTTTCTTCCCTTCTGCACTTAATTGGCCAAGTGGCAAAAAAGGGAGAGGGAGAGGGAGAGGGAGAGGGAGGGAGAGGGAGGGAGAGGGAGGGAGATAGGGAGAGGGAGAGGGAGGGAGAGAGGGAGAGAGAGGGAGAGAGAGGGAGAGAGAGGGAGAAGGAGAGGGAGAGGGAGGGAGAGGGGCAGGCCTGTGTCAGTGCTACCCTTTCCATAAAATGGATCTAATAATACATGCTACCCTGGGTGGGTCATCGTGAGGAATAACGGAGGCGGGGTGACAGCGCATTGTCTGTCACCCAGCACTGCCCAAATCAAAGGCTACTTCCGGACCAGACAAAGTGGACACTGAAAAGCCCAAGTCTCCACAGAGGAGCAGCTGTTACAGGGCAGGCTGCCCCCAGCCAGAGGTCACTTTGCTCATTCAACGACCAGCTGATGCTGAAATCCAAGAGGCTGCCATCTGCCCTCAGAGCAGGCCTAGACACTGTTTTCCTGTTTGCATCATTGGCTTCAGGTTGCATTTTTTTGTTTAAAACAAACATTTTTTGGCAAGGGATATTGTCCCGAATTTTTTAAGTGGTTTGGTTTTCTTTCTTTTCCTGTTTTTTTTTGTTTTTTGTTTTTTTTTTTTACTTTGATTGCATGTAGTTCAAACAATGGCATCATTTATGGGCTCCAGGCAGCCTCCTGCCACGGGTCCCACACTGAGCTCTTATTTTAAAATCGTTGGCTGCTGTCACTCTGACCTGAAACCACAGGTCTCCTTTGAGGTTGGGTCACGTGTCATCTGAGGGCTCCAGAACCTTGGAGTCGCAGTGTGGGCTAACCAGGATTCTGACTTGTTTGAAACGCATCCGTTGTTACTAAATGCCCACTGGTACATTTTCCTCTCTCTCCTCAATGGGTCGCCAAGGTTTTCAATGTTAAGCTCCATAGGTCCAACCCTTCCTCTCTCAATTCCTTCTTTTCTTTGGGAAATGTGGTACATAGAGCTGACCAAGGTCAGCTGCACTCAGCATGTATAACACGGGCGTTCTGCCCTCCTGGATTCCTGGAATTGGTGCACTTCATGTTAAGACAGTAATTGTGGAGAGGAAGCACATGAAACCCCAATAGTCACTCACACTATAGTATGAATTGGTCTCCTAGCAGACCTGGAAGCAGTTGCTAGATGGAGGAGGTGAAGATGAGATTTCTGGGAGTTACAAATGGAATGAGATCCCATAGAAGGTGGGGAAGGGCAGGAACAGAGACTGTCACACGCAGAAAGTGAACTTTACTTTGGTCATGAGTTTGCCTTGTGCTTGATTTACTTTATTTAGCAAATTTTATATAGTACATCTTCGTGTTAGGACTATTCTAAGCTCTTTACAAATATAAACTGATTTAATCTTCACAACAACCTCTCTAGATAAGTATCATTCCCATCCCCATCTTAGCGATGAGGAAACTGGGGCAAACAACAATTAAGTAATTTGCCAGACCTCGCACAGCCTCTGAGTGGCGGAGCTGGAATTCTATCCAGGCAGTCTGGTTCTAAAGTCCAAGCTACTATTAACCTCGATGCTGTAAAAGCAAAAGAACACAGAGCCACTGATTTTATCCTTTCTGAAAAGTAAATGAATAAACTCCTGTGATGAGTAAGTCATTTCAACATTCAACTTAAAAGGCATCAAGATGGTCAGGACAGTCATAGGAGATTGGCTTATGAATTTGACGATGACATGCGTTAGCTCACATTTTGAGTCACCCGACAAGTATTACCAAGCACTCTCTATGCCTCTGGACACTGAGTGGATGATCATGACTAGACAGTCACTGCTCAGAGCTTACAGTCTGGACAGGGGTCAGGGCCTCAGCTGGAGTTGCAATGTAGATGGCAGGTGACATGTAGGCCAGCTCACTGTGGGAGTCCCAGGATGGGATGAGGCAGGTTTAGAGAAGTGACATCTAAACTGAGGCCTCACAAGGAAACAGAAGTTGGCCAGAGGACAAGGTAGGGGCACAATGAACCAGGAAGTGGAAAGAGCATGTGCAAAGGCCCAGTGGTGGTGAAGAGCCGGGCAGTTAGGAAAACAGAAAGTTGAGTGCGGCTGGTAGGAGGCAGGAGTGTGGAAAGGTGAGGGTGGGAGCTGAACGTGGACAGAGAGCAGGACCAGACACCACAGGGCTCTGTGGACCCTGATGCGGAGATGGGTTTACCCTGAGGACCAGGGGGAGTGGACCAGGGGAGGTCCTGGGGTGTGTTTTTTTTAAGCCAGGCAGGGCCAGGTAAAGATTTGAATGGAATGGATCCGGGGGCAGTGGTGGCTTCTATTGACTGTAGGGAGCAAAAGACACATCCCTCCCCCTAACTGGGCCTCTGGATCTGTGGGTTGATTAAAGGAGGCTGAGCCTGATTACAGCAAGTTAAATATAACAGTTCACCTCAATGTCCGGGCCCACTTCTCCCGACACAGTATAGACTTGGCAGGGAAAACACACCCATAAAAGACATAATCCCCAGTGATGAGAGAAGCCAAACCAGAGAGGCTTTAAAGCTACAGACCAAAGGTGTTTGATTCTGATTAACTTTCATTTCCCCGGGCCCCATCAGCACAGGACAGAAATGAGGACGCACAGAGACGTGTAACAGAAACTACGTCATGCCTATGGCTTGTCCCGCCCCCACCAGGCTCTGCTGGAACCTAAGTCTCTGCTTTTAGGTCCGAGGAGGCCTTGGAGTATCTCCGGTGCACAAGGCAGTTCTTCCTCTCATCCTGAACGTCCACCCACCTTGGCTTTGCCACTCACCCTGTCGCTTCCCTGGTGGCACCATCATCCACAAAAGCCACTCATCCTGCTGCTATTTCCTGTGCTGCCCATGCCCCCTGGCCACACTACAAGTCGCCTGGGCACCCCTCTGATGCAGCCACAAAGCTGAGCAAAAGCGCCGTCTTAACCTCGGGAACCTTTAGACACAGCTCCTTCATTCCCCAACAAATTTACTTTGAGTGTTTGCCAAATGCCAGGCACTGGGGACACAAAGGTGAATCAAAGCCAGTCCCAGCCCATGCAGAGAGCCCAGCCTGGTGGAGGAGGGGAGGGCTCTTAGGCTGGGCCAGCTCATGGGAGGCTTCTGAAAGCCTGCCGTCCAAGCAACAGCACACAGCACACGGGGAATGTTGCCAGGTGACGGTGGGGGGTGAGGGGGGCATTGCAGGAACAGGACGCAGGCAGGGTTTGGTCTCAGCCTCGCCTGCCATGAGGGCAGGTCTCCCCTTCGATGCTGAAGAGAGCTCTGGCATCCTGCTCCACCTCGAGCTGAGAGACAGCAGCAATAACAGTAAGAATGGCAGTAATTTACCAGGTTCTAGACCAGCTCTGTTCAATAGAACGTCCTGTGGTGACGGAAATGTTCGCTATATGCACTGTCCAATGTAGTAGCCACTAGCCATCTGTGACTGCTGTGTGTGGCTAGTGCAACTGGCGAACTGAATTTTTAATTTTAGTTCATTTTAATGGCCACATGTGACTAGTGGCTACTGTATTAGACAGCACAGTATGAGAAGCTGTGCCAAGTACTTTATGGGTAATACTAGTATATCAAGTCTAGCAATAAAGCCTGACGTCCAAGCACGATTACCATCTTCACTTGGTAGATGCAGAAACCGAGGCCCAGCAAGGGTAAATATTTGTCCGAGGCACTCAGTTTGCAGGTGTGGAGCCAAGATCCAAATCCCAGCAGACCAAGCCCAGAGAGAAGGAATGGTTCCTTCCTCGGACATCCATCCATTCCTTCCACAGACACGTGGTCATCGTGCCTATTATGAGCCCAGCACCGAGCTACGGATGGGGATTCAGACATATATGGAACAGGGTCCTGGCCTCTGGGAGCAGATGATCTACAGAAGGAAACAGACTGAAGGAAGCCTCACCACCACGTGACAAGTGCAATGTTCAAGGCCAGCTCCCAGAGCTGGGGAGCTCTCAGCTGGGGGTGCTGGGGACAGGGTGGGGAGCGCCTTCCCATGATGAGTTCCTGAGAGGAAGGGATAGGCAGTGTCAGGGAGGGGATAAAGTCACCCCTCTGCCATGCAGCTCATGGGGCAAGTTGATTTCAAGTTGTTAAAATCAGAGCTTTAGCATCAGCTAGACCACAGTTCTAGTCCCAGCTGCACTCCACAGTGGCTGGTGACTTTGGGCAAACTTTCTGAGCCTCGGTTTCCTCATGTGAAAATTAGGATGATAATACTTACTTTCTAGGGTTATGAGGACTATATGTGTGAAGCCCCTGCTATTTTGTAGAATTAATAGGTGGCTGCTATTATTACTAAAATTATGATCGACTAAAGCGGCAAGTAGACCAGGTCCCTTGCTCCTCTGCCCTTCACACCAGGACACCAAGTGTGGAACGTGGGGCTGAGTGTCAGAAGGCCTGGGGTCCCCTCCAAGCTTGGTCACTCACATGAACAAAACTGAGTGAGTCTCATCCCCATTCTGGGTCTCAGTTTCCCCATAACTAGCATGAGAATATTGGCCTAGACTTGATAGTTTACATGCAAATGCCTACTGGGACATCCAGGGAACTAAAACGAGCTAAGGGGACCTAATGTGGGAACATTCACCTTTCAATTCCTGCTGGCAGTTGCCACATGGGAACGCTGACTACAGAGAATCTGAACAAAATCAGTCTTTCTGATTTTCACCAGAAGCTAGACATGCCATTTGCCACAACATGGATGGGCCCTGAGGGCACTATGCTAAGTGAAGTCAGACAGAGAACGACAAATACCATGTGATCTTACTTATTATGGACTCAACCCCAAAAAAAACTAAAAATAAAAGCTCATAGATACAGAGAACAGATTGGTGATTGCCAGAGGCTGGGGGTGAGGGCAGGGCAAAATGGGTGAAAGGACTCAAAATAGGCCTTAAATTAAAAATAGATGAACTAATATCGTAATAACTACACATGGTGTCAGGTGGTTACTAGCCTTAGCATGGCGATCACTTGGCACAGGCCATAAATGGCTAATCACTGTTGTACACCTAAACCTAAAACTAATATAATATTGTGTGCCAACTGTAATTTTAAAATACACTTTAAACTTTATTTTTTTAAAGATGGTAACTCTTCCCATCATTTAGTCTCATCAAACACTATAAAGTTAAACAAAGCAGGTCTCGAGCCAAGGCTAGCCCAGTGCTGCCATTGGGCAGCTACAGGCCAGAGAACTTCTCAGGTCCTCCCAGCCCTGACCGCAGTGACTTTGCCCTGGGAGCTCCAGGACACTGCCCCCCACCCCTGCTGCCCTGCTTGCCCACTTCTGAGAAAACACATCTTTCAGGTCCCCTTTTCAGTTCCTCCCCCCATGTGTGTCACAAACCTATGAGGCCTCAGAGGGTTCCCCGTTGAGGGCCGGGCCTCCTGGAACTCTATGAGATGCAACCTGGCAAGTTCTCCTTGCATTTCCAGGAGCCTCTCTGAACCTCTCAGTTCCACTTTGTGACGATGGATTTCCTACACTGACCTCAGTCTCCACTGCACCAAGCGGAAAGGGTCGATGAAATAACAGTTTCAGCCACAACATGTGGGAACAGGTGTGAAAGGAGGCTGAGCTGACAACCAGTGAATAAAGAGCCATCCACTTACCAGGCACCATTCAAATTGTGTTGCAGGTGTTTAATCTTCGTGGCAACCCTATCAAGTAAGTACTATTATCATCATCATTTTTCCCCAGGTGAACCCCGACGTTCCAAGAGGTTGAGTAACCTGCCCAGGGTCACCCAGCTAGTAAGCAACATTGCTGGGACCCCGGGGCCCCAGCTCCTGAGTCCCATACTTATAAATTGTATCCTTCTGATGCTGAAATGCACAGTCAGCCTCCTCCTAAGATTCCACAGGCTCCCCAGCCCAGTCAGGATGAAATCCCACCTCCACAGATGGGCCTGTCTCATGCGGTCCGGCCCTGCTTTCCAGCATCGTATCTCACTCCCCTCATGGCATCATGTGTGCCTCTGCCTTTCCACATGCTAATCCCTTTGCTTGAGATGTGCTTCCCTCATTCTCTGATTGGTGGCCATCGCAGCTGACCTTTCAAAGCATCTTCTCTGTGAAGTCACCGTGGACTTCCTGTGTCTGTGTGGTGCATCTGTTTCACCACTGCAGGGCTCCCTTGGGGTAAGCATCACCTCATGTTTGTCTCCTCTTGAGATTAGAAGCTCCTTGAGGGCAGTGCTGGGGCTTAGTCCTCTATCCCTGACCACACAGCAGGATCAACACATATTGTCTAAGATGACCTAGACTGACTCTTGTCCTGCCTGCACTCCCTTCATGTTTACTGTAGCCTGACGCCATGGAAATCAAGGTACCATGGCTAGGGACATTGCCATTGGATCAGCCGGTGGTGCCATCCTGTATCATAACACAGCACTGCAGACTGAGTGGCTTAAACAGCTCTCACAATTCTGAAGACTGGACATCCAAGATCAAGGTGTCAGCAAGTAGATTCCTCTAAGGCTTGTCTCCTTAGCTTATAGTGCCATATGGTTATCTCTCTGTGTGTGTGGCTGGGTCCTAATCTCCTCTTCTTACTACAACACCAGTCATTTGGATTAGAGCCCACCCAAGGACCTCATTTGACCTTAATGAACTCTTCAAATGTAGCTAAGGCCGTATCTTCAAATACAGCCACATTCTAAGGTGCTAGGGGTTAAGACTTCAACCTGTGAGTTTAAGGGGACACAATTCAGGCCATAACACACTCCAATTTCTCTCCTTCCTTTTGCTCCCCAGGTAATCTACATGTAGCTATAATCATTAACGATCAGGAGCATCTAGCCCAGCCTCTGCACGTCACAAATGGGGAACTGAGGCCCACAGATGCGAAATGGCTCACCACTAGAATCAACCAGCAAATTAAGTCACAGAGTTGCTGGTTACTAGTCCAGGGTTCTTCCTATGACCACATATCCATTAGCCAATGTCATTTTTGCTATTCTGAGCACGCCCTCACCCTCAAGGTAGAGCAGAAGGGAGGCCTGACTGGACGTCTCCTCCCTCTCCCTGCTCTATGATGGCAGGACTGATACCCATGCCTCCCGCAAAGCCAGCCTCTTGAGCTGGTCCCGGCCACCTCAGGGTTCCTGCAGGCTTCCCCCGCCACTACGGTCAGCCTTGGAGCTTCCAGAAGGAGATGTTGACTGAAATACCAAGCAGCTGACTTTCTCTTTTCAGTCCAAAGTGTCAGTAAAAAAAGATTTCCTCTGCTTTGGTTGGTCAAAGCCCTACCAGAAGCTGAGAACTGTGGGGCCTGTGGAGTAGCTCCCTTCCCACTTGTCCACTGGTCTAGTCTTCTCCAGAGCCACCCTCATTGCACCCACACTGTCAGACCTCAAAGCTCTTCTTGAGTGACCAGAACCATCTCGACCATGTGGGCAAGGCCCCCATGCCTGCAAAAGAAAAGCCATCCTCCTCAGCATGACATTCTAAGGTGCCTTGGTTCTCAGTTAGGAGCATGGATCTGGGGCCAAACTGAGCAAGCTCAAGTCATTTTCCTAGCACTTTCTAGTTGTATAACTTCAGAAAAAGTTACTTAGCCTCTCTGTGCCTCAGTTTTATAATCTATGAAATGGGGACAATAGCAAGACCCTCCTTATAGAATTATTATATATATTAAATTAGTTGATATATATACAGCATGAAGAAGAGTACCTAGAATACATTAAGCCTTATGTATATTTTTTGTTAAAAACATACATGCATACATACATACGTACATACCTCCCACTCCACCCAACACACCCAACCCAAAGGTGGCAAGCTTTCCTAAGAACCCAGTGTACAAGGCACAGATTCTGGCAGGAAACAGCTTAGGGATGCAGGTGTACTAGACACAGCCTTGAAGGACAGGGGTCATTACCAGTGGGCTGAAAGTGGCGGGGGAGAGTAATTCAGGTACCTGGTAAAGGCTGAGCATTCAGGGCTGCGTAAGACCACATGGCTGTTAGGCTAATGGCTGTGTGGTTAAAGCTCTAAGCAGGAGGACAGGTGGTGGGAGCTGAGGCTGGAAGGGCAGGAGACCAAATCTTGCAGAAATGGGAAGATGCAGCGAGGGGTCTCAGGGTGTGGACCACTTATCAGTCTCACTCCCCTCATGGCATCATGTGTGCCTCTGCCTTTCCACATGCTAATCCCTTTGCTTGAGATGTGCTTGCACGTGCCCATCTCTGGGCTTTTCCCCCTGGCCCTGGCCCCACTCATGCTGCCAATTAACAAACACCACGTTTCCACTCTGACCCTGCTCAGTATTTGGCCTGGCATAGGGCGTATGCAGTCTCTGTTCTAGAAAGAAGCAGAGTCAAGAGGAGAGAAAGCTAATTAGATGATTTGAGTTCTGGGTGAAATAAGAATGAGACCCTGGACAAGAGCAGCTCCAGCGGAATTTGGGGAGGTCAGGGAGGCTTCCCAGAAGAGGGGCAGGTGAGGAGATGGTGAAAAACCCCTGAGCCTTTGCAATGGGGGCAGATGAGGGTTGTTCCAGTCTGTGAGAAGGCACCAGGGCGTGAAACTGCTGATGACGGGTCATGACTGGAGCGAAGGGCATACAGGGGCCACGAGGCGAGGGACAGAGCTGCGAGGGAGCAGGTGACCAGAGCTGGTGGGGCCATGTGGGCCAGGCCAAGAAAGTGTAACAGCACCCAATAGTTAACAGGCTAGAGATGGACTTCGGGGAGGGCAAGGGCATAAGTAGAGCCACAGTTTGGATAGGACGCTATGGGTTCCCCCAGCAGCAGTGCCTGAGACAAGAACATAGATGGAGGTGGTTTACTTAAGAGGTGACCCCCAGGAAGCAGCAGGGACAGAGTGAGGAGAGTGAGTTAGGGATTTGAGAGAAGACCTTTAGGAGTGTGTTGCTGAGCTGGTTACCGCTGTGGGCAGCAGGCCTCAGGCTCGCTGGGCACCCTCTGAGTCACCGTTAATGAATTTCATGTTGTCTCCAACGTTCAGTCCCCATAGCCTGAGAGTTTCCTTCAGGAGGAAATAATTCTCCTTCCCATCACTCCTCCAGTATTATGCCAGGCCAAATACTGAGCTCCAGCAGGAGCTCATGGCCTTCTGTGGTTTTGAACAAGCCCTGCATGTTTAAAATAGGATGCTCACAACATGCATGAAACTGTCCTCACAGCTGTGCTGAAATCAGGTGGCGTGAGGGAGGTGTGTGGGCACAAAAACATCTGCAGCAATCTCCTGGGTCCAAGGTGCGCTGGTGAGAATTATGTTCCATTGCAAATTTAAAAAACACACAACATAGTGGCTTAATGAAGTTAGGCTTATTTCACTGTTGTACTGAAGAAATCCAGAAATAGTGATGTATGGCATCGTTTGTGAAGGGAATTCTTCAAGCTATGGAAGGCCATTCTCTAATGGACCAAGCTGACTTAGAGCTTCAGCCATTGTATTATGTTCCAGGTCGCAGGATGGAGCAGCAGAAAAAGAGTGCGCTCTCTCCATTTTAAGGAAACTTCTTGGCCCGCACTTAGGCGTGTGGTCATTAGCTACATGAGAGGCTGACAAATGTTGTCATTTAGATCACTGGCTAAGCACCTAATGAAAAATTGGTGATTCTTGAACTAAGAAGGGAAAGAGAATGGACCTTTGGGGGTGACTAGCAGGTCCTACAACAAAGATACGAGATGGGAACCAGGGGATTCATTAGGAAACAATTTTCACAACCCAGGGAGAGATGGGAAGGACCGAAGCAAGGGAGTGGGAGTGGGACTGGGTATGGATTTGACAGGACTTGGTGAGGGAAGTAGAGAGGAAAGGAGGAGAAGGGTTCAGGAAAGCCATTCACACACCCAGGAACTGTATAAGGTCAACAGTTTGGAGGGAGGAAGGCCATGAGTCCCACTGCAGATACACTGTGTTTGAGAAGGATAGCCAGAGATGTCCAGTAAGTACATAGCTGGGTGTCAGATGGTCAGGAGAGAAGTCTCAGCCCAAGGTAAGGTAGCTATTTGGGTGCATCAGGATGGAGCAGAGAAGAGTCCTCAGGTAGGATTGTGGAGAACGGGATCAGGGGGTTCAGGCAGCATAGCTGGGCAACATCAGAGTATCACAGGCATGGAGCTGACCTTGTGAAGTGCATGTGAGGGAGAGTCGGAAGTATTTTTGACCCTGGTAGGCTGTGTCCCTCTGTTGAAGCTGCTAACAGGAAGTCCCTTTTAGAGCTATACTCTGGGTTTCAATAACCTCTTGGCCTTCAAGCCTAGGACTGGTAATGGTTTTCAGAGATTATTCACCGTAGAGTGATGCACTATTTCCTGTTGGATTCCCTTAGTCCTTTCATACTGTCATAGACTGTGCCTTCATTAAACTCTCCTTAATTTCAAAGATGATGAAGATGATAGATGGATAGAATAAACAGATGGTTAGGAGGATGGATGGATGGATGGTTGATATAGATAACAGGAAAGATGAGGTCACAAGAGAAAAATGAGATAAGAAGAGCAGGACAGTTGGGGGATGCATGGGGAGAAGCTGAAGTCAGGGGAGAAATGAGCTCAAGGTCAAATGTGATCCCACATTAGTTACTAGTAAAAGGAAGGCTATGACACACTTATTGGATTTGCCACAAGACAGTCGCCAATGACCTCAGTGAGAGCAGTTCCATGTTATCGAAGAAGCCAGACTGCAATGGGTAGAGAGTTGCAGAAGTGCGTAGGAGATGAAGAAGTAGAGACAACTGCTTTCTCCATCGTCTCCTCCTAAAAAGCCTGGCTCACATGTCACGTCCTCCACAAACTTTCTCTGGAGCTCTTTTCTTCCTCTGTGTTCCCTGAACATCCTGTTATTCATCTGCCACAGATCAATGACTGAGCTCCCAGGGGAGAGATCCATGACCCTCACAATGCCATAGAAAGAGCGCTGGAATTAGAGTCTAGAAACATGGGTTGAAAAATCATTCAAGCCCACCCTTCCAAGTTCCTGCAAAGGAAGCAGATCTTGTCCAACCTGTCCAGGAACAGGTTCTGGGGCCCTGCTCAGTGCCCATTGTCCCACACCATGGAAGGGTGACCCTCCAGCTGCCACCCAGCTGGGCCTCCTCATTGGTCAACATCCAGTAAAGAATCACAACCTACCCTACTACTGCCCTCGTCTGCTTCCTCAGCCATGAAAAAATGTAGGGACACCCAGTGGTCAAAAACATTCCTCTTTCCCATCATCACCAGGACTGGTCAAGGCCAAAGCAATCTCTATTTCCTGTGGTTCCATCAAGAAGGCAATATTGATTATTTTACCCATGAGATTTTACTGCTCCTTCTAAATCAAACCCTAGAAACCAGAGAACTCAAGGATTTTTGTACCATTTTCTATTCAATCATATGTTTCATTTTATAACAATTAAGACCCTTAACATTAGAAGAGTCAGGGGAGCTGTTTCAAAAGGCAGATGCCTTGGCCTTACCCCAGACCTATGGGCTCAGAAGGGTGGTTTTGATGTGGAGCCAGGGCTGGGAATCACCAAATCTAAAATTAATCACAGGCAATGAACACTGAGCTAAACCTACTAGGTGCCAAGCAGTGTCACTGTGGTTAACCGTGCTACAACCCAACAGTGTGGACTTTCTCAGCTCCACTCTGTGATGAGGGGAACTCTAAGAGGTCAATGGCCTTCCCAAACTATGCAGCTGATAAGAGGCAGTGCCAGGGTTGGAATCTGGGTCTTTCTGATTTCAACTCCCAGCTTTGCCTATACCCCTCTGGGCATGCCCTTCTGTGTGAGAGCCTTGTGCTAACAGACCCTAAGGCTGAGTCTGACTCATGCCTGGTCTAGGAGCAGATACTAGAATGAGAGTGGCTGACACATGAACATTTAACTCTCACACAAGCTGCCTGGGAAGGACAAGCAGAGGCTCCAAGGGCTTTGAGAGTGCACTGGTAGTGTGGTGGGGACATGGCGAGGAACCGAGGAAAGCTTTGGGAAGCAGTGATGTTTGAGCCAGGACTTAAATGAAACCGTGGGCTCTTCCATCTGTCACACAGCAGGCCACACACTGTGGTTGGACCAGGGGCTAGAAAGATAAACAGCACACAGTCCCTGCCCTCAGGATGCTGACAGTCTAGTGTTCTACCTTCTCTGAAACCCCCCCCCCCATGTTCTCTGCAGGCCTTTCTCCTTCTCCTTCCCCTACTCACCTGCCCCCATTCCTCCACTTCCCATGGTGCCTCAGCTCCCCTTGGTCCTGCAGAGCAGCCTTCACAGTGAGCCAGGCTTTCCAGTCACCCAGGAAATGGGGTGCTCCAGGTCCAGAGCTCAGGGAGGAGAGAAACACATGGGCCCCACCCGGGCCAGGGGGTGAGGGTGGGGGACAGGGAGGTGAGCGCCAGAGCTGAAGAGTGAGTCATAGCACACAGACACCCGAGAAATGGACATAATAAGACCCACTTCCCTGGGAAGTTGGGGAGAGAGATGAGATAGGAAAAGAAAGTGCTTTGAGCTCCTCAGAAGTAAGAGACCATAAACAGATCCAGGGTGTTATTACCACGGTCATTACCTGCTTCAATTAAAGGGGCACTCATCCAACTGCATGAGGAATCACTAACCAGTCGAGCAACCCACACAGGGTTGTGTTTTTAATATAATTTTATTTTTATTATTAACAGCTAAGCCCACGAAATATTCCTCAAATCATTCTAACGTGTTAATACTCTCCTTCAGGGTGGGCAGGGGGAGAGGGGTCTCCTTCCTCCCACGTGACCAGGAAAGGATCCAGCCCAGAGAAGAGAACGTGAACCACCCGGCACCCTAACACCCCAGTACTCCAGCCCTGGGCCCTTCCCACAGAGGTCTGCCATCATCTCTTGGTCCCTGGTCACATTGTCCAAATTCCCCATCTCCTTGGCCCTTCACGCCTTTCCTTGCTGCATGTCCCTGCCTACCCACACCTGCCTTATCTGTGCCTCGATCAAGGGCGAGAATTGAGTGAACTCCTGCTGGGTGCCAGGCACTGAGGAAACGAAGATTAGTTAGACAGTCTTTGCCTTCGAGCAGAAGAGCATAGAGGCTGTTTCGTTCATTCACCCAACTAGCCCTGAGCAGGGCACCATGTTGTGGACCCTGTGCCGCATACTCAGAATGGGGAGGTGAATAACACATATCCCATTCACAGGAAACACACCTATGAAGGGACACTGACCATCGAGTATTATAATAAAGCAATGTCCCCAAGCGCTGGGGAGGTAGAAGGAAGAACCTACCATGGGAAAGTTCCCAGGATGAACAGACCTGAGCTAGGCCTCAGGGTGCTCGGGGAAGGAAGGGCATTACAGGCAGAGGGAAAAGCATGAGCAAAGTGCTCGGGGCATGGGGTGGGGTCCAATGTAGCTGGGGTGATGGTGAGTTGGGAGGAGAGGAAAAAGAGAGGCTGGTGAGGAGTGAGGGGTTGATGGTGAAGGGCCTCATATGCCATGACTATAATGATGGACAGCAGCATTTACAGACCCAGCCATGAGCTCGGGACTGAAGATGCCCAGGCTGCCCAGCCAGTAAGAGGACAAGTAGGCTAAGGGAGCCCCGGTTCTTGATGCCAATATAAGGGGTTTGATTGAGGGTGGAAGTGGGGAATTTAGGCAGAGGGAAGGAGAGCAGCAGGCTCCTTGGGATAACTGGGATTTGGGCAGCATAAGGGCCACTGGAAGGGGGCTAAGGTACTTGAAGGAAGAAGGTATGACTGGGGAGTAGAGGGCCTCACGGAGGGTTCCCAGGAGAGCCTTGGCCTCCTCCACAAGTACCTGGTGTCAGCACAGAGCACATCACAAGGGGCAGAGCTAGAAACAATCATAAGGAATACCTCTGGTGCGTAGGACACTCCCCATCTAAATAATCCACCAAGCGGCCAAGGTTTACTCCACACTACCCAAGCCTTAATTCGAGGCACAGTATCTCTTGCTTAGACTGCCGTAGGTGAGGTCCAAAATCCCTACCGAAGGTTCTGTGTGGTCTCTTCCTGGCTTCAACCACCTGCACCATGTTCACTGAC